>CALNHX010000807.1:0-282744 GCA_940337035.1 Agriotes lineatus
TAGTAGTAATGCCTGCTGGAATCGGCTGTGATATGTATGATTATAATTGACCTTCCAACTGCAGGAGCCACATTTTACAATACTACACTTACACATAGATAAAAAGATACGAACAAAATTAGC
This sequence comes from Agriotes lineatus, assembly GCA_940337035.1. Taxonomy (NCBI): domain Eukaryota; kingdom Metazoa; phylum Arthropoda; class Insecta; order Coleoptera; family Elateridae; genus Agriotes; species Agriotes lineatus. Next base: position 124 of record CALNHX010000807.1, read on the forward strand.
AATAGCTATTTGTGTATCAACAAAAAACAGTGCGTATTTGTGGCATGCGGCATGAAAACATATCAGCATCGTAAAATAAGCATATAAATTTAGTTCTGGGAAACTTTTTCCTTCACATTGTTGTAACGCAACGGGATTGTTTATTATTACTTTTCCCCTTTACATTCTATGTCCCTGGATAGCTCAAGCCAGAGGTTCGTTGATGACTACCCCTAACGAAAGCAGTCAAACTAAAGACATCTATTCGTTCTAAATCTACAACTTAAAATAATTCTTAAAAATAATTGTCAAAATACAATGTATGTCTACCGTATGTAAATAATGTTCCCAAAGTTATAAACGAGTTATCTTGGCCTGCTAGCGCTTGGCTGCAGCACACCTGACTCGAGAAAGTTCCACTATCTGTCAGCAGGTGGCGTTGTCTGGCTGAACCTCGTCTGCAAGGTGGCCGGTTTTGCTGAAAATAAAACAGAATTACTTGTTCCTAAACTCGGTGTCATACGGGTTTATTTGTAAATTTATGCAGGCGGTTAATTAGCCCAAAAACCATAGAAGGATTGATTTACATAGATTTGTGCGCCCTCGTGACATGGACATTTGCAGATTGCTTTTGAATTGTCACAAATCGTACGATCTTTGCGCTCGGGCTATTCGAATTTTGCTGAGGGCTGTTGCGTTTTTTTTTTCATAAATGTAGATTTGTTTCAGGATATGGGTTTTATCGGAAGCGGGGTAATACTTAATGAAAATGAGCTAACTGACATTCAAATTTATCAAAAATAATGAAAAATTTCTTTGCATCATTTATAATAAAATATCGTAGAATTGGTTTAGGGCTTCGAGAATACAAATCTATGAAAAAAGAAATTCTAAATTCTAGACCAGCAGATTTTAGAAGTAATAGGGCAATCTCTTAAAAAGATAACAATTATTTTAGATGTTATTGACGAATATAGAATTAGCTCGATCACGTCTTCAAGAGGAAACAAACCTATAAGGCGTATATCTTGAATAAGGTAATGATGATGATGAAACAAGATTATTATATGCTTTTGATCCCAAAATACTAGCGTAAATATTTCCGAACCGCTCTAGATAGCACACGTATAAATCAATTTCTGTTGCAGTGAGGCATATATTACTAAAGTTTACGATTTATTTAATGTATGTATGTATGTATTATCGTTAACCTCGTTTTACCTTTCGGTGTAGAGGCTAGTGCTTTATGTGCTTGCAACTGGCGGTACAATTCTCAGCTTGCCCCGGATTCAGGGTACAAAGTTGGAGCGCGTCTTTTGTGCTTGCACAGCAACCATTGTGTAAAGTGTGTGTCATGTTGATGTGCTGACTTTGTTACTCTATCTCTTAGGTCTGTGGATCTGAGTAGAGCACAGTTAATTTGATGCCCAACTGTGAATGGTCTCACCGGTCCGATTCCAATCGCCAATGCTGCCGAAAAAATCAGACCCCCGCGGGATTCGAACCGAGGACTTGCTTACTAGCAAGCCTAGCGCTACCCAACTGCGCTACCCGGCTTCCTTTATTTAATGTATCACTATTTTAAATTAGTTTTTATTATTAATTCTGATACATTTGTTATTCTGTCTTATATTATTTTTTATTGACAATTTGTTCAATCAAATAACATGTAAGCAAAGGAAAATGAAATCAAGCTTGGCTTTGAAATATTTGTTTTATGAATAATATGTTGGTGGCACTGTAAGTCTATGTCAAATTCGAGGTTAGCAGGTTAGGTTTTCCGTCAGTTTTGACACAGACTGACACAAACCCTAACCTGCTAACCTCGAATTTGACATAGACTTACAGTGCCCCCAACATATTATTCATACAACAAATATTTCAAAGCCAAGCTTAATTTCATTTTCGTTTGCTCACATGTTATATTTTCAATGTTCTATTAAGTGACCCGGCTATGGCAATTCTTAGATGGGCGCATGACCCTGACCAGCTCTACAATTTTGATGATTTTCAGTCTTAAGTTGGGTTAACGAAATAGTCGTCACTAATTACAATGGGCGTCAGTTGCCGCACAGTGACAGCAACAGATTTAATTAAATTTACCATTCTTTAAGAAGACACATTTAACGCCAACAAGAGTACCATACATAGATGGTTTAACTGAATAAATTCAAAATCACGGGTAGTATATAAATAACACTAAATTCACTATAAGCAAAAACGTTTCCCTACGAATTATTCTATACACAACACCAGCTTTGTTATATTCAAGATGAAGCCAGAAGTCGAATTGTTGTTACATAAATTAATACAAACGATTCTACAGGGTGTAGAAGTGCTTTACGCACCATAGGGATTTCAATGGTAATTTCTTCATATGAAAATATTTGCTTCCCTAATTATTTTAGAGCAAACTTGTCAGAATTTGTCATTTTACATTTCGGAAAACCGAAAATTTAAAGAAATAAAATACCGTTTTTAGACAAATCAGCGGTGCCTTGAAATTACTAAATCATCTCAAAGCATCAACAAATTAGTTTGCTGTTTATTTGTTTGCATCTAATTGTAACGGCATCCAAGTAAACAGCAAACTAATTTCTTGATGCTTTGAGATGATTTAGTAATTTCAAGGCACCGCTGATTTGTCTAAAAATGGTATTTAATTTCTTTAAATTTTCGGTTTTCCGAAATGTAAAATGACAAAATCTGGCTTAAATGGATACAGAATTTTTTTCTCTACAAAAAACAAGTTTTCTCCCAGCCGGTTAGAATAGTAGGCATTGCTCACCTCATCTGAGGTAAGAAAGTTCGTTTTTCTCACCTAGGTAAGAAAGTAAATCATGCAATTTTTATGAAGAAACTGTACCGCATGTTAGCTGACTGCTGTCGTCTGCTGATTCTGACAGCTGACATATTGATAGTTGACGGATAATTGACTGTATGACTTGTGTTACAGTATGTTTATACGAGTAATTAGGAATGCATTCTGTGCGTGTTCACATCCTTTTGATGCAGTTAAGTACGAAACCTTAAGTGTCCCCGTGAGTGGCCCTTCATTCGAAGGAATTAAATTAACATCTAGCGCATGCGTACTCACGACAGGAGAGGCTAAAAATCACCGTGCGCGCCCGCGCTTAATTTTTTAATCCAACCAAAACTGCTTTGACAGTTTGACCTCAGTGAACATAACCTCAAAAAGTATAAATAGTAAAGCTATTTTTTAACGACAAAATTTTTAAGTTTTCAGAGTTACTTATGAATAAAACTGTTTAGAAACATTTTGAGAACAGCATAAAATCGGAAAACATGCTGCATATTTTGCAAGATATTGTCACCTTTAACAACTTTAACAGTCTGTTGAATTATTTTTATAGTGTCAAATTTTGCTCCACTGAGGCCGGCTGGGAAAAAAATAGTATTCAAACTTCGTTAAGAAAGTGCTCTTGCATACCTTGCGCAATTACAAACCTCGCCTTCGGCTCGGTTTATAAACTTTGCGCTCGGTATGCAAGACTGCACTTTCTTACCTTGGTTTGAAATATATTATTGCTCTAAAATAATTAGGGAAGCAAATATTTTCATATAAAGAAATTACCATTGAAATCCCTATGGTGCGTAAAGCATTTCTACACCCTGTATAAGCAAGTAGTATACGTCAATTATGCGAATACAGAAAGATTTGACTAAATAGGAGCGCTTTGAATCGATTCGGGAAAGTAGTAAAGAGCCCTAATTGAAAAAACAACTATTGAGTAAAATCGTTCGCCGGTTTCGTCGTACAACGTACAACACGCTATAGATGTGGTACGGTTTATCGCAAATAAAGCAAGCGTTCAAAACAATCACAGGAGAGCGATCATGTATTTATCAACGAAACTTTCCGTTTATTATTGCTAACAAATCGAAAATATAGAATAAATTCAGAAAATACACAAAGCAAATAAAGTTGAAAGTCTTTTACTAAATGTAAATTATCAAGCAACTACAATTGGTAAACAACTAATGATTCTTTATTCGTTACAAAATTATAAAAAATTTAAAATTTATAATAAGTAACCTCCATAACAAGAGTGATTCGACAAGCTATGTGGTTTCAATCGCTCAAGGGTGATGGCTGCGACGCCACGTATTCGAAAAATTGAAAGCAAATCTTGACTTTACTGCGATCACTTGCGTCGAAAGGCAGAAGCAGTCGACCAGAACGGACCTGTGCTACAAAGTGGTATGGTTTTTCCCAGTGTATAATTTGTAACCCAACAGAATCTAGCCTAAGATAGCTTAATCTGGATTAAGCGAACTTGATCTAACATTACCTAACCTAACTTACCTAATCTAACTTAACAATATTTAGCCTAGTCTTACTCGATGCGACCTAACTTAAACTAACCAAACGTATCGTAGCCTAATATAATGTAACTTAATATAACCAACTCTAACTTAATACTTTTTAACAATACATTTCTTTGAATGTGGTGCCAACTGATTTAATTCGTCGTATGATTTCAAAATATATGTAAGTTTAATCCAGTTATCGAATTCAGCTAAACCCGTTGTATTACTTTTCCAAACTTTTCTATGAATTTGTATGTACAGGGTAAATTCATTAAAAATAGGCAACTCAAATAAGACTTTAGACAGTAATTGAATTGATATCTGATCTTCTTGAATAATATCAATTAAAAATAAATATTATTCAAATGTTAAAGTTACTTAACCATGGGATTAATGACTTGAATATTTTTTTCAACAAATGGTTTAAATTTAATTATACAAACTGTCACTTAAATCAGAAATTAGTTAATCAGGTACCTGCGAATAACGATAGCTGAAATATCTACTAATTTAGATATAGCACCATCCTGTACTACATATTGTAATGATTGCAACTTGTGTAAAGCCAAACCTGATTGGATATAAAATAATTGTGAATGAAGATATTTTTTTACAAATAATCAAATAAATTAAGACCCGTACAACAGTTTGACGATTAAACTGTGGAAATGTTAAAGCAGTTACATAACAATTATATAAGAGTGTAGTAAATTTGATTTCAATAAGAATTAATGTATGTTAAAAGAACTTAATTTAGATAAAATAAAATATTAAAAAGGGTTAATACACGCAAAGTACAAAATGTATACACTATGTTATATGTTCTATGTTCCTGGTACAAAACATAATCGCTATTCGACAAGGCCAAAACTGGTGATTAACTGTACATAATTTTCGCGAGATTGTTGCTGTGGATTTCAACGAAGCAGCCTGAGAAGAGTTCCCTCTTCATGTGAATCAGACAAATGCGGTATCTGGCTTATCGTGATACGTCAAGGTGCCGATTACATTTCCATGTTTAATTATAAGACAGCATGAGTGTTTTTACTTCCTTTTACAATAAAGGAAGTATTGGATTCATGCCAAAAATTCGAAATTGAGTTTTCAACAGATCTTCACGTTTTAGAGTCCCCTGAACCCAAAAAACATATTTTTTTCATTGGTCTGTCTGTCTGTGTGTCTGTCTGTGAACAGAATATCTCAAAAACGAAAAGAGGTATGACGTTGAAACTTCATATATAAGTTTTGTGTACTATGTAGATGCGACAGCAAGCTTTTGAAGAAAATCGCATAACCGGAAGTAGGTGTTTACTCTTGTGATTTTTCAGTTTTTTTTTCGATTTTTTCAAAAACGGCTCTAACGATTTTTTTTTAAACTTTACATTTTTAATGTGTATTGATGTGAGATAGGTGATTTTCCAGTTGAATACTTCTAAAGTGGGTTTCTTTTGTTTTTTTAATATTTTTTTTATTAACTCCTATTTTAAATAAAACACCCGGTATATTATTACATTTTTGAATTCACCTTAAAATTCTAGAGAAAATCGTACGACACTCATTAATGACCAATAGAAAAATTAGTTCACGAGCCGTATCCAAGACAACAACAAAATTTCTTGGAAATTTTTTGCAGGTAGACATTACTTCTTTTTAGGGTTTGTGTCGTTACGATTTTCTTACCGAATCTGCATTCGAGCATTAATTCATATCCGAAAATTATTTTTCGTGCATTCAACAACGTCCTAATTTGCCCTCGCGTCCCGCTCGGTCAAATTAATACGACGTTGTTGGAACGCACTCAAAAAAATTTCCGGAAAGAATTAATGCTCTTATGAGATTATATGTGAAAATTTGTCTCTTCAACTAACGCTCTATTTTGTAACGTTTTTGTAGAATTTGTAATTTTTGAAAATTTTTGACAAATGGTTAAAAATTAAAAATGAAATTTTTGACTAATTATAAGATCACTGTAAAAGGAAGTTGTGTGAGTGTATCACACCAGATTTTTTACTTCCTTTTACAATAAAGGAAGTATTGGATTCACCCAAAAATTCGAAATTGAGTTTTCAACAGATCTTCATGTTTTAGTCCCCTGAACCCAAAAAACATATCTTTTTCATTGGTCTGTGTGTTTTGTCTGTCTGCCTGTGTGTCTGCCTGTGAACAAAATATCTCAAAAACGAAAAGAGCTATGACGTTTAAACTTTATATATAAGTTTTGTGTACTATGTAGATGCGACAGCAAGCTTTTGAAGAAAATCGCATAACCGGAAGTAGGTGTTTACTCTTATGATTTTTCAGTTTTTTTCGATTTTTTCAAAACGGCTTTAACGATTTTTTTTACACTTAAGATTTTTATTACATTTTTAATGTGTATTGATGTGACATAGGTGATTTTCCAGTTGAATACTTCTAAATTGGTTTTTTTTCTTTCTATTTTTTTTATTAACTCATTTTTAATAGAACACCCGGTATATCATTACATTTTTGAATTCAGCTTAAATTCTAGAGAAAATTTGTCTCTTAAACTAACGCTCTATTTTGTACCGTTTTTTGTAGAATTTGTAATTTTTGAAAATTTTTGACAGTTGCTTAAAATTTAAAATAAATTTTGGCTAATTATAAGATCACTGTAATAGTACAGTCAAAATAAATTTTGACCTGGGAAAAATTGCAACACAAATGATTTTTTTGCATTATACTGTGAAAAGTGTGTATTTTAACATACTCAAAATCCCCATTTAATCCGGCCCGGGAAATCAGGTCAAAATCCAAGATGGCAAGCTGAATTTGCCTATTCTCTATTTTGCTGCTTTTATTGCCGTAAAAAAGATAGTGCTCACTCATAATAGGTACTTATTATGTACTGAAGCATGTCATTTACATCAACTCAAAATCCCCATTAATCCCGGCCCAGGAAATCAGTAAAAATCGTAGATGGCAGCTGAATTTGCCATGTTTGTCATTAGTATACAGGTAGTTCTTATATAAATAAAATGATTACATGTATTGTGTATTACACATTGTGTATTACACATCACATAAACTTTTAATACACATCAGACTTACAAGAACAAGAAAACGTAATTTCAATGTACGAGGAGTGATCCCTATGCTCCGTCCCCGACCAACTTGCTGTTACAAAATTACAATTTATATCACCTTATTTTTCTACGTAATCTCCTTTAATCCTAATGCATTTATCCCACCGATGCTCCAGCATTGTAACGGCTTCCTGGAAGAATGATTGTCCAATCTCTGCAAACCACTGATTTAAATCATCTGTTACTTCATTATTGCATGAAAATTTCTTCCCCCGAAGCTGTTCCTTGAGTTTGGCGAACACTCTGTAATCGATAGGGGCAAGATCTGGAGAATATGGCTGGATGTTTAAGTAGTTCAAAGCCTGCATTGGCTATGGCAGCCATAGCAACACAAGAAGTGTGGCTCGGTGCATTATTCTGGTGATACAGAACACCACGTTTCAATTTGCCACGACGTTTTTCCTTTATAGCTTCGCGCAATTTTGATACTAAATTTGTATAATAGTTGCCTGTTATTGTAGCTCCTTTTTGTAAAAAATCAATTCGAATTACTCCCTGGGCATCCCAAAAAAACAGAAGCCATTACTTTTCCGGCTGATCTTTAATGTCTTCACATAAAAAAATGAATTTTAATATTAAGTCTTGGTAGAAATGTGAAATTTTGAAAATATTTAAAAAAATGGAAAATGAATTTTTAGCTAAAGTTAAAAAAATAGGTGTTTTCTGGCCTTGAGATTGCTCAGTTAGCTAAAAATATCACACTCTTAAAAATCTCTTTAAAATCTTATTTAATTTACGAAAAAGGGCAATTTTTCCATTTTGACAATTTCGAGAAACTCCATTTTCTCAATAAGTAAAAATCACTCGGTATATATGATAGAGGCTAAATAGGTTTTTAGAGAAGCACAAATTACTGAGGTAAAAAGTTTTTTTGAAAAATCAAAAATAATTTTTTTTCCCATATTATGCCGATTTTTTGGCGGACACTGTATAACGATACGTATGAAAGTAGTTCAAAAGTAAGATGTAAATGGCATCTTTCAGTACATAATAAGTACCTATTTTAAGCGCACATTATCTTTTTTACGGCAATAAATGCAGCAAAATTGAGAAAAAAAGGCAAAAATCGAAAAATTCAGCCGCCATCTTGGATTTTGACTGATTTTCCGGGCCGGGATTAATGGGGATTTTGAGTATGTTAAAATACACACTTTTCAGAGTATAATGCCAAAAGAATCATTTGTGTTGCAATTTTTCCCAGGTCAATGGTATTTTTACACTAATTTGACTGTACTATAAAAGGAAGTTGTGTGAGTGTATCACACCAGATTTTTACATTACTACTTATTACTTCAATTTTTACATTTAGTTTATAGTATAACTTGGTTAAGGGTCTGGTATTCTTTACGTCATGCTGATTACTTAAAATGCATGCCAATTGTTGGTTTTCATGAGGATGATGTTGACTTTTTTTGTATTGAGCTGTTTTAACGCTCGTTCAGGAGTGAGAAAATCAGCGGCTGCAATAGGTTTTTTAATAAATAAATTTGGTCATCAAGTAAATATTTTGACCTGCGCTTAAACTGATTAAACTGGGTGGTGATGAAATCACACATTGTAAATACCAGCGGAAATCAAATTTACACAAAACTACTGGATTGCAGCTGCAAGAAATTTTTATATGTGCAATTTCTTCCGGTGGGGTTTCCATACCATCAAGCATCTTTACTGCACAATAAAAGTACAAAGCTTTCCAGAGCCCCAAAGATGACCAAAAACGAATGTCAATTCACTCAAGTTATGAAAACTAAAATTCTTACCTCAAATAGGGGTTGTTTGACTATGAAAGCTATTATTTAATCTCATTTGAGTTAAATAGTGGTTTATTTTATGAGAACCCACAATCCCTAAACAAAATAAGTACTCTAGATAATGTTATTCAATTAAACAACACTTGCAAGCAAGAAGAACAGGTAAAACGGCTATTAGCAGGTAAAGAAGGTTGTCAAGAATAAAAACACATACATTCATTGAATTAATTCAAAATTTAAAAGGAGTTTATTTCACAGATTTATAAAACTTTACGAAATAAAATTAAATTAACTTCTTATATAAACTGTTTATGCCTGAATTGTCTCTTGAGTCCTGTTAATAAAATTACAATATTTATACAAAATAAGGCAATACATTGCATATAAAATACAGTATCACTAATTGATTTTCAGACTTTGTGAGACACAGCGCAAACACTAATTATATTACTCGTACATGTTTACGTCTAATTGTGTATTTCAAACTCAATTCGATGTATTGCTATTACAAATCCATACCTTAAATATTAAGAATTAAGGGTCACTTGGTAATTAGATAGGAATATTTATGATCTAATTTGATAGTTATCATGAACATACAGTCATCAACACTTCATTATATTAATTAGCATACAGTACAGTTGAAAATCATTCAGCTTTTAAAAAACAATCTTGACAGAAATTTCGTCATGACTTTGGAAGCAAGTCGGTAGCTGATTAAGAGTAACGATAAGCTTATGTTTGCCAACAAGAGCAAATGTCTTTGATCTGAGGTTGCAGTGTTGGTGTTCAAAATCCATACTACCAGCAATATGTTTAGAACTGGAGGAAAATAACGTTACAACGTGTTTCCAGCAATTGTCGAAATTGGTCGTCGAGTACTGAACTAAGACTACTTCGTAGTCTTTAACGATGAAGATATGTCTATTAGTGCAGGGTTGTGAAAACTTAAACTTGTAGACAATTTTGTTAGCAGAATATTGGACATTATGTTTTTGATAATGAGAAACAACATTTGTTAGCCTGAAGCTGTCCTGACAGACGGGAGTAAAGAGGCATCTGTAGAGACGGAATTGGCACGTTGATTCGTGCTTACGAAAATCTTCATTCTTCGTGGTGGTTTTGCATCCCCGCCAGCGGCATGGGTAGTTTGCTTCATTTATTAACCTTAGGAGCTTTGCATCGGTTGATGGAACACAACCAGAGTTAGCTTCTGAACAACTATTACAAATTACGGTCCCATTTAGATTAAATATAGGAGTTACAAGGTAGTTTTGACATGTGGCGCATTTGAGTAGATTTGTGTTTATGGTACTGCTAACTGAACTTACATTACTAGCCAGTGTTTCTAATACCACTACGATGTGGTTGGGATAATTTAATCCATGAATAAATCTGCTTAAATCCACAATCACTGCATTTCGCATTTCAAAGATACTTTCGTCGTACACACCGCACTGGCTTGCTTTTAAACTGATTGTACATTCAGGATTCGCATGATTAATCAGCTGAACTTTGCAATAGGAAGCTTGGGCACAATCGCAATTTCTAATATCGTATTTTAAACAATTTTTATTTGCATCGTATGAGTAATTCACAATAAAGCCACCATTTTTCATCACAGCGAACATGTTCTGTTCGCTTTTGTTTAAATTCAACCTAAATTCAGCTTTCTTCTTCACAAAATCGGAATGTTCCCTAAGACAGTGCTTTATAGTTAGCAGTGCTGATCCTTCCCATGGGCAAAGTAAAGGACAGGAGACGCTACGATAAATACATTTTGCTTCGTGTTCCCTTGTGTGTCCAAACGGCAGCATTTCTGGACATCCGTGTTGATTGAAACGGCACTTAAAGGTGGTTTTGCACAAAACACTTTCAAATGCTGATACACGATAGGCAGGCAAATCGCTGGTTGACGGAGAACAACACCCACAGATGCATCGACCATCAGGCAGAACCCTTATTGGGGTAGATGATAAGTAGCCTTCGCAAAGCGAGCAACGAAGATGCGAATCATCTGACATGGCTTGAACAGTTTGGAAGTAAAGTATATTTTTGAGATAACGAATTCCAAATGAACATTTTTAAACGTGACCGAACGACTTCGCACAAATAACTAATGAATGTTTGCAGTAGAACAAAGGTGAAGCATGAAAATTAAATTAGCATGTTTCACATATAAACGTAAATTCATGATAAAAATCGTGTGTTTGAACTATATATCAAAACTTGAAAGGTAAACATAATGCAGAATTAAATATTTCAAAGTAACCAGAATAACAAATTTTGTTTAAGTATGCGTATTGTTAGTAAAACTTTGCGTAAAAGTAAAAATTGTATCTAGCTTATTGATTGTTTGTTTAAATACAGTAGGATCGAATAATAGCCAGTTCATTAGCTAAGATGAGGGTATGAATAAGGAAACTAATGTAACACAATTATTATATAGATAGAGTAGGTCAAAATTATATTGACATATTTTAACTGCTTTCTTGGTAGTTAAAATAAGCACAAAAGCTTCATATGAATATCAATTTATCAAGCTTCCTAATAGAGCTATGAGCATCCGAAGATAACTTATAGAAATAACTTCAACTATTTATTCCATTATGTTGATAGTATTTCATGCAAATCATCTATGTGGTTCATTAAATAAAGAAACCTCTAACAACCTTTTCTATAATGAAATAATTTAAAGTTAACTTATGAAATGTATTTTTGAAATAAAAAATTGTTTTTTTTAAATTGAAGGTTCTTCGAAAAAATATATTCCAAATGCAAATGTGTGTAGTAACAATTCATTACGATGAAACTAATATTTTTGGAAGGTTTAATTATAATTATGCACGGTTTTAAATCTCAAGGTCTTCGCTGTATTTACAATTCGCCGAATAAGTTCTAAGTAGTTGCAAACAACTCTGCTCTTAAAGTGAAAAATATAGATAATTTACCATAATCATCGTATTTGGGGCCTTTAATTTAAAAAAGTGAGTTCAAACTTCAGGAAAATCACAAAACATTTTTTATTAATTATTAACATAAAAAAAATACTTTATACCACTATAGACATGTTCAGGAACATTTATCAAACTTAGTACGAAATATAAGAGAACGCGCTAGAGAATACATGCCAGTGAAATTGGCAAACAAAAACACGAGAAAGACTTATAAATGTCACGATATTGCAGAAAAAGACATAAAATGTACAATACAGGATGTCCTAAAATGCTGATAAAAATCTATTATGCCTTACTACTAAGTAGGTGCATAAACTACAATGCCAAGTTGCAGAAAATATTACTTCTACATTTTATCGGCTATGATCTTGCCTACAAGTGTATATCCTACTTTTGAAATTTCGATTAATAGTTTAGAAATTATTTTTTGTGAAATAAATGTCACATACAGGCTTATTTAGAACAATTATATTATTAGGATGGTTTCAAAAATTGGAGTTTGATCCTGCTGGCGTTGCCTTTTGAGATTTTTAGAAATTATATTATAGCATTCTGGAGCTCTTACTAGTCGCTTTGAATATTTCTGTAACGCGCAACTCATGTGCAGTGCCTTTTTGTCGTTTATTCCATTTTGATTGCTTATGTTTGCGTAATTCGCTATCAAACAAACAACCTGTTGTCCAGACACCAAAGCACGCAAACGAGTGTTTCAAGTGTCCGCCATTACACCCGTTAGTGTTTTACGAGAAGCTATCGTACCGTTTTTTGCCTTACCGTTTATTAAGCTTCGGCTACAGGCTGATTAAACAATTCCCAAAATAAACCAGTGCTTGAGTTAGGTGCCAGTATTGAATCTTTTAGTATATCCAAATTCTCTTTTTGTAGTGTTCTAGAGTTTCGCGGGCAGGCAAAGTTAAAACAAGTCTTGGCTAAACGAGAACAACAGTAGTATTATTGCTTTTTTTACTGTGTTTATAGGTTTATCCTCAGCATGTAAAGTTTTGTAATAATAATAAGAATTATTATTAATATCTTTTGTGAAATAATAATAATAATTATTATTATTTTATTATTATTTGTGAAATAAAGCATTCTTCAGGTTGTTCTAAATTTTTAGTAGGTACCCTTCTTGGTATTTTTGTGTAAAAAGGCTTTCTTTTAGTACTTGGTCGAGGCAAGACGTGTAACTGCGCACACGGCTTCGTGTGCTAGTTATGAGTTGCTAGTGTTTGAAACCACGACTTTCTAACCAGATCAGGTATTTAATAAAAACCACTAATATTTTACTACAAACCGTGAGACAAGTTGTGACGTTGACAGCTTCACAAAATGTAATTTATGCATAAACATATGCTTCGGTTTGCACGAATTGAAGACAATGGAAACAATTCAGGCAGAACTCGGCGCATTTCCTCTCAGATTCTTTCCCTGATTGAGACACTTAGATCTAACGACTCGCCCAGCCACAGCTAATTGAAAGAGTTGCCATACACTTTGGGTCAGCCGAAACCGCTTGTAGCCACGAGACATAGACCTACCTGAGAAACCCGCCCAGAACTGTAAGATGTCCCTTACACTGCAATTCTGCATTCGCTCTTTTGGTCGCCGGCTCAGATATCAAATAACAACCCTGAAACCTCCTTAAAACTGCTTTACGCTGTGATTTTCGTCACCAGATCCGGTATCAGAAACAGCCCAAAGCAGGATTTCATTCCTTTGCGCTGCAACGCAGAAACGGGCAACAATAAACCTTTGAATAGGTTACGACGAAAGCGTCGATCATTAGGTGATAAGCATTTACTAGGTCCCGCGAGAATGTAGGGTAAGGCCTACATGTATGAAGTAGGCGAGGGTTCTAGAGTACCGTCAGACGAAGTCATAGCTCAGACTTCCGAAGATGGGACCTACAGTTTCGTTTCGAGTCCCGTCAAAGGGCTCTGTTGGCGGTCGAATTTTTACAAGGTAAAAGTTCAACATATCACAGCACTTCGGGTACCGTTAAAAGTGGCCCCGGGGACTAGGGTATCCAATCCCGGGATCCCGAAATGTCGGTGTCCCGGGATCCCTAATTTTTTATCCGGTATTTCAATCCCGGTATTTTTCCCCAATACCGGACAATACCGGAATTTTCGATATTTTTTGAATTGCTTTTGTGTGCACTGCGTCGCAGTTCGCAGAGTCTACGAGTCGCTTTACCCGGCCTGGTCTGCGCCAGACATGGAGCAACACATGTTGATAGAAAATAATTAGTAAGGTTTAGGGTAGTAGCAGTTAGCAGATGCGTCCATAAACGACGTAAACTGTGTTCAGTTGTGTTGTCACTGTTGCTTGCATATTTACTTACCTATTATACACCTATAATACTAGAAATACCGGTTCTGAAAATAGGGAATCCCGGTATTGAACACCGGAAATCCCGGTATTGAATACTGGAAATACCGGTACTGAAAACAGGGAATTCCGGTTTGAACACCGTAAATCCTGGTATTGAATACCGGGATCCAGATAGAATTTCTTCAATACCGAAATCCCGGGATTGAAAATTCAGCTCGGTATTGGATGCCCTACCGGGGACCATCTAGAACCAGTACTGCTTGATTCGCACCCGAAGAGAACTCTAACCATGGTTATTTGTCGACATTTAGCAATATCATTTTAGCGCTAAAGACAAGCACACACAGTCATTCGGTACTTTCATGCTTAATTCCAGAATCGCCTGTTCCGAAATAGAGCGTGCAATCCTAGACAAACGTTCGTCAGTGTTGTTGCGACGGCTACAAACTATAGCAAACATAATCTGTGTATGGTGGGCTGAAAGATCTCCCAGGGGCTGGTCAATCTAACCCGAATACACATTTACTTATCGTTCTAACTTGTACATACATTGCATAAATTAATTTTAGTTTAAGACTTGGAATGTAAAATGTAATGCAAAGGCCAACTTCATATTTACTGTATTCTCAGGAGCCCTTCGGCAAAAGTGCATTAAACCTTTCTTATTGGAAATTGTATTTTCACATCCATTCAATATGCTTCTCAGATACACCGTCTTGTACACACGAGGAGTATGTGCGTCACAGCTTCGATAGAGAGCTTTTTTGGTATGCATTCATAATGCCTTTAGGGATATGAATATAAAAAAAATACCTTACCAATTTTTTCTGGAAAGGAATCTAACTTTCAAGCAACATGGTGATAAACGATATTGTGATTTTTCAATCGCACCGTAAATTGTTATTGTGATTTTTTGATATCAGGTATTTTAAAGCGTGACATGATCACGAGCTTCATATCCGTTCATATACGAGTACGAGTAACTAACCTGTAAATGGTATTAATGCGATACTTGTTTCTCATTGTTCTGTAAGCAATTCTATGGATAAGAACTAATTTATTACCAAAACAGTTTTCGGAGGCCCGGAGCTCTAAACAATGCACACATCATTTAACGTATTGGACTTGGAATGTGGCATCATCGGAAATTCGTAATCACGTCAGTTCTCTTAGATAACAGCCGTTACCGGTCATTTTATTAATATTATCGTTTAAATCACAGTTCGTGAAATGTTGACCATCACTAGTACCTAGTACCGAATATGGCAAGTAAACCAGTGGTCCATCTCCCGGCTGCATTTAAGCACAACGTACATGGCGCGAGCACCTATAACCGTTCAATAGTTATTTGCCAAGTAGGTAGACATGGAATTTTGTTTTTATGTTTAAGAAAATTAAAACTCCCTAGAATCTCTTTCTGACACTTTGTCAGAATCAGCTGTTATGTACAGGAGGCCCACGAAAGTGTCTAATTTGATATTTTGAGGTTAAACGTGCAATGTTGCCAGTGCTTTCATACTTTGTTTGCCACTAGGCATAATATGTATGGACATCAGCGTTATGGATACCTATCTGTCAAATTGTAATACTAGAGCAATATGCCAATAGCTATTAACATATCTAGGAATGTTATGAGTATCATAACTGCCGCAGATGTTTTGAATTCCGAGCTCGTAGAGCGAGGATTTTAAAACTTCTAAGGCAGTTATGATTCATAACATCCGTGATTTGTTCAATAGTTTATCGGTTGCTATATGGTTATGGTTGCCATGTAGGGTAATATTCTTTAACCCTACAGATAAGTTATGATCTAGTTACCAGCCTACTTTTGTATATGTAAACAAAGGCTTAATATCCTGAAACCGATAAAAGTAATTAAAGGTGACACAAAACTGAAAATTACAAAGGCCTACAGGCATTACAAAACCGACAGGCCAGACCTTACGGAAACTGAAATCCTTGCCCGGCTTACTGATATTTGGGATGCAAGTATTTATGCATAAAACTTAACTGTTGCTTTAATTTTGGGCTTTGTACTGTTTTAGGTGTCCGAAAGAACTATAAGAAGTATTATTGGGCGGGACAATTTTGAAATTAAACCTTTTGGCCCACGACCTAAAAATGATACATACTATAAAAATTTTGCATTTCGGGAAGATTTGCAACGACAGATTTGGAATTATCACTTGAAAAATGAGCACTTTACTTTGGCTAGACTATTAAAGGACGTGCGTGAAAATTTCGAATTCGATAAGGGGAAAACGACTTTATATAATATTCTAAAATCAATGGGTTATAAATACAAACATGTAAACGGACGTAAAATTCTATGTGAACAGAAACATGTTGTTGCATCCAAAATTACTTATTTGAGAAAATTCTTGCAATACCAAAATTCTAGTGAAAATATAACATTCGTGTACCTAGACGAAACCTGGATTTATCAAAATGGATCTAGCGTCCGACAATGGGTACACGATTCTGAAATTAAAAGCAATCCGTCTAAAATTAAATCGGAGGGAAAGCGTTTCACTGTTTTGCATGCGGGAACTAAATTTGGGTTTTTGGAAGGGTGTGATCTATTCTTATCTTCAACTAATAACGATAGGGATTATCACAAAACCATGAACGGGGAGATTTTTCAAAATTGGGTGGTTAATCAGTTACTTCCTGCTCTGAATAAAATTCCTGGTAAATGTGTGGTAATCTTGGACAATGCACCGTACCATTCGGTGCAGTTGGAAAAGTTACCCTCACTTAATTGGAAGAAGGATCAGATGCAGGATTGGTTGATTAAACACAATGTCAAAATTGAGGGCAAAATTACAAAAAAACATCTTTGGAGTTTAATTCAACCTTTTAGGAAAGACAATAACAAACGTTACGTGACTGACGAATTTTTGAAAGAGAATGGTCATGAGGTTCTTAGATTACCTCCGTACCATTGCCAATACAATCCTATTGAAATGGCATGGGGGTTCTGTAAAACTTACTACAACAAGCATATAAATTCTCAGCTTTCATCCAAGGATAAGGTTAAGAATTTATGGCTTGAAGCTCTTTCAAAGTGTACCTCCGACATGTGGCAAAATTATTGTGATCATTGTGAAAAAACTATTTCGGAAGACTGGGCGAAACATATGGGAAATATTTCGTTTGAAAACATTCCACCTTTCATTATTTCATTGGAGGAATCTGAGTCAGAATCAAGTATTGATAATGATTCAGATACTAGCAATGAAACAATGGAAGTGGAATAGGGGGTTTTTGGCATCAAAATTCTTGTTTATGACATGGAAAATGAGTGGCTATCTTCTGATAATCCACACCACGCAACTCCCAACGCTGATCCGGCCCCAGTGTAAACCAAGCTCAAGACATTTCTCGTATGAAAATTTAAAGCCGCTCGAAGTTTAGACTTTAGACCAGCACACCGACATCCATGCCAACAAGGAATCTCATTCGCAGTCTCATATTCTTTACATTTGCATTTATTTAAATGTGGAAGCATTAATTTGTAAAGTCGATGAAAATTGGATTTATTCTATTGAAGGCTCCTTTATGAAATTTAATGAGGAGTTTCCCGCGACAGCTATACAATATAAGGTAGGTATTTAGTGATGCTTTATCAAGAATGGTCCATAACTTTCGCGAAACTGGAAATGTACACCGGAAGCAAGGCAGTGGTCGACCAAACATAAGCACTGAAGAAGTAGTTAACAATGCGAGACAAATTGTGCAAGAACAACCACACGTATCTGTTCGCCATTTAGGACAGCAATTAAATGTTTCGTATACAACATCTCATAGGATATTAAGAAGCAATTTGCATTATTTTCCTTACCGGTTGCTGCCAAACGATCCTCCGGTTAGATTGGAATTCTGTAACTGGTTTATCAATAATTTAGGAAATAAGGATAATGCGTTTGAGAAAACTGTCTTTACCGATGAGGCATACTTCTATTTATCAGGGTATACTAATTCACAAAATATGAGTATGTGAAGCTCTGAGAATCCCAATTTTTATGTTGAAGAACCGCTTCACCCCCCAAAAAACGGGGTTTGGGCTGCAATTAGTAAAAGAAGAGTTATAGGTCCTGTATTTTCTGAAGGTAAGTGCAGCAAAACGATTAAATTTTATTTTAATAATTCAAATTTTAGGTTTGCTGTATGCACAACAATATCGTATTGACATTTTGTCGCCGTTTTTTGAAGAGTTACGTGACGATGAACTACAAAAGGGTTACTTTCAATAAGATGGGGCAAGACTTCACACAACACAAGAAAATTTAAATTTACTTGGAGAGTTTTACGAAAACAGAGTTATTAGTCAAAACATGTCTACAGTGCGGCCTCCGAGGTCTTTTGACTTAACTCCCTGCGATTTTCTTCTGTGGCCATATTAAAAAAAATATCCATTTTTCAACTTCCACTGGACAATATTCAGCAACTTTAACAAAGAAGTAGTGGAAAAAATAAAGAAATCAATAATAATGTCGTAATATTAAGAGTTGAAAATAGAACGAGTTAAGGAGTTTACTTCCTTAGGAACATTAATCTCTGAAAACTTAACTTACACACAAGAAATTAAATCAAGGTTAATAGCATCGAGATGTGCGGGCGCGTTAACTAGTATAATGTCCTCAAAACAAATCTCGCTAAATGCAGACCTACGACTCATAAGACTGTAATTCGACCCACAGCTACGTATGCATGTGAAACATGGACGATGAATGTGGCAGATCAAGACATGATAAGTAGGTGGAAGAGAAAAATGCTGCGAAAAATATTTGGAGGGACTCGAACGGAGGATGGTTGGAGAAGACTTACAAACGAAGACGTACAGGAGAAGTATGGGGAGCCAAGTATAGTAGACTTCATTAAAGCTCAGAGGTTAAGAAGGTTTAGGCATATATGGAGAATGCCAGATGGAAGAGCTACTGAGATAGTATTGGAAGGCAGAGCGCAAGAAACTAGATGAAGGGGGCGACCAAGGAATAGGTGGGAGAAGGCAGTAATGGAAGACATAGCAAGGAAAGGAATAGAAGACTGGAGAAATGAAATCATGAATAAAGGACAATGGAGATTGTTATGCAATGGGCCTAAAGTGGCTTGTAAAAGCTTTATTTATTTATACTGAAAAAAATACATAAATTGTAATATTTAAATATTTTTGTATACAATTTATAATTACAATAAAAAAACGACTTTCATTATACCATTATTCCTACTCAACAAAGTATGACACGTATTCAGAATCAGCAAGTTGTCTTTCATGAAATTTATCTTAACCAATAATAAAAGTGGCACAAAATCCAAAACCAAATCTGGCAACCACGTTTTGTACATTAACATAAAATTATCATTTTGTATAAAATGGGCATAACCTAACTTTTCTTAATGACTGACAGCATATTTACAAGGTGAAATTCATCACCCTAACATGGCCTCCTATCTGGCAAATAACTATTGAACGGTTTATAGTCTTTGGTTGAGTATTTTAATTTTTCGAAAAGATTAATTACAATATTTTGTTGTGCGTCGTTTGTAATTTCGAATTTCTGACCCTAGTATTGTTGGCAGCTATTACGGTCGTCCAGAATTGTTTTGTTGGAGTGGAATTCTGGTCACAGAAGTAGTGGACTGAGAGAAAGGCAGCGCACGTGCTACTAATTTCAGTGTGTATTCATTATTAATGATTTTGGTAAGACCCTTGATAAGATCCATATTGTATACTCCAGGAATAATAAATGGAAGTGGTTTTGATTTTCCTTTATACTGACTTTTGATTCATCATCAATGGTATTTTGAAATAATCCCGAGTAGCGGTTCTGTATATCTGTTTTTTACATGTAATCACACAGTTTTTTCTGTCAAACGACCTTAGTGGCTCGATCAGGACTGTTTTTACGTAATTACTTCCTTTTGCAATAAAGGAAGTATTGGATTCACCCCAAAAATTCGAAATTGAGTTTTCAACAAATCTTCGTGTTTTAGAGTTCCCTGAACCCAAAGAACATATTTTTGATCATTGATCTGCCGTCTGTGTGTAAACAGAATATCTCAAAAACGAAAAGAACTTTTGAAAAAAATCGCATAACCGGAAGTATGGTATTTACTCTTGTGATTTTTCAGTTTTTTTCGATTTTTTCAAAAACGGCTAACGATTTTTTTCAAACGTTACATTTTTAATGTGTATTGCTTTGAGATAGGTGATTTTCCAGTTGAATACCTCTAAATTGTTTTTTTTTTTGTTAACTTTAACTAACGCTCTATTTTGTACGGTTTCTGTAGAATTTGTAATTTTTGACAAATTCTTTTTAAAAACCAATTTTTGACTAATTATAAGATCACTGTAAAAGGAAGTTGTGTACGTGTATCACACTAGATTTTTTTTCTGATATTGGACGTGCGTTGGCTGTAGTTAAACTGGAGCTGACCGTGGACAGTAACGTTACAGTTATTACTGAGTAGCGGATTGAATATTGGGAGGTACACAAGTTGTAGGGGGTGGTTCTATAAACTACGTATGTTATATTTCCATAAATAATGTTCGTGTCTTTCGAAAATCAAATGCAAAGTCAAAAGTGTCCTACTTGACGTTTGATCTTGAGATTCAAGTTTATGTCAAACCTAAGACCTCGCACTGCCATCCCTAGCTTTTACAACCATTAATTATGTATCGCTAGTTTTATATCAAGCGTTGACAGAAGCTACCGGTTAGGATGCAACTCTTGCAGGCACTTGTCACAGTCGCCGTGGGAATCGGCCAGCTCCCGTAGCAATTTGTGCACCGACACCCATGTAGTAGGAAGAACACGGCACCGTGGATAATTTTACATAATTGCGCGCGATATTCTATAAACACGGCCGAGGCGGGCACGCGGCCGGATAATGAACTAAAGAAACTATCAATAACAAGCCCAAGACTGTGACGGTCTCCCATTTTAGCAAGGGCTACTGTCACAGTCTCAGGGACCACGTGCAATTTGCGGCTTGAGGGCGGTGCCACGTGTCTACGGCTGAATAAAGAAGTTATCGCCGGATCCGGAGACACGTGCGGGCCGCGCGCCGAACGCAACGTCGTCGCGCTTCGCTGCAGAGGTGCAGCACCACGTTTTGATAACTTCATGGACGTCATGTTTGAGGGCATGCATTTTTAATGCGTCGAAAGGGTGTAGATGCTGGCACGTTGGGCGGGTTTGCGTGAAATAAAGTAAACGGTGCTGATAGGGGTTTGTTTTTCGGCAATGACTTAGATAATGTCACCGCGCTTGAATAGGCTGCGAATCGAATTTAAATGATTTAATAAACTTAGGGAAAATATTCTACGTTCATGCCGCACTTCAGTTAAAAGAGATTTGGAAAGGTTTTCAAAGTAACGCCTATTTCGAGATCTTTGTTCGAAATATTTTCAAAGCACATTCCAAGCATTTCTTCCAAAATAAGATGAATTACAATAAGTATTACAAATAATAGATATTCAAAACGGAATGACCTGCGTTTGATGCTTACAAATCAAAACAGTTTCATCAGACGCAAAGAATTTATGAAGTGTGTGTATTGCAATACAACGCTTTAAAAAAAAATGGGGATATCATAAACGGTAAGAGATAGAGATCAGAATAAAGTAGGAAAAATGTTCAACAATCCAAGTGATGCTATAATTCACGTTCAAATTTAGAATTGATACTGTGAGGAAAACCACACCCGGAGATTTACCTGAAGTACGAGCTAAGACAACATTTTCGGCCATAAAATACAGTTTCTGAATAAAACTGAAATGAATGGAACAAAAATAAACAAATGAAAAAATAGTAAGTACTGTGCTTCGCGGCTTATTGCAATATCAGACGTGCACAAAGATCAGCTAATCCGCTAGGAAGAAAATGAAAATACGTACACCACTGCAATAAAAATAGTGATATCGTTAATTTACCAGTGGCGGCCGTTCCTTAGGGTCTCAGGGGCTACAGCCTATCTGTCATTAGAAAAAGTAAATATTCTATAATTGCAAACATATTTTGTCATATATTCTCCCGTTACAATATAACAAGGTAAGGAGATTCGGAGATTACAATTCGATATCGCTTAACGCATGTAAAATAAAATCCAAGAAATATGTCAGCATAACATGAGTTATGTGCCAGCACTCTCGTTCATGTCAAATGCAATAAGCAGCTGCTGTGAGCTTCTCGAAAGTAAGCTCCAAACTTTTATGGAAATACGGGTAATAATTCGACCGTTGTCTAATCGACAATATCGCAGTTTCAAAGTGACACGAAGGCTCACGATTTTTGAGCCCCCACCCCCGCAGAGTCTCGGACTAATCGTAGTATTTACAAATATGCCGCTCCCGAAAATATAATTCGATCCGAGGGTAAAGGCAGCCGCCGCGCTAATAGCATTACTCCTTGGAAATATTGTATAACCTTTTAATGAACTTCAAATTAATGTAGCAAGGCGAATAAAAACATTCTTGTTATGGGTAGTATTTGTATGATATTACATAATATCTATTGCAGTTGGATCGTGTTTTTTTATCTGTAGTGATTTTGTTGTTTCGCGCAATTTTATTTTAAAAAAATGGCGAAAAATGGCATAACGAATATTCCCAACATTAATTTTAAAAGCTTGCCTTTATCTGAAATGTTAAAATAGAAAACTTGGACTGCCTACACCGTTATTAAATTTTAACTAAAAAGATCAAGTTTACAAGACATTTTCTGTGAAAATTTAGAAGAAATACAAAGGGATTCGTGGATCTACTACATTAAATAGGTACTCTGTTTTTTATTTTAATTAATACTCAAATTCTCAAATTTACCTAAAATCTACTAAGTTCTTGAAAATTTTATTGTAAGCTTGGTGCAACGTTGCAACGGTTCAAATTTAGTATCAAACTACTAGAACCTTATTATAAACTTTCTGTAAAGTTTAGGAGATTTTAATGAAAACTTGCTTAAATATTGCTAGAATATTTATTGGTTGTGGACAAAGTCTAGACACGCCGAGTATCAATGTTGTCAAAACTTGTTGCATATTAGCTGAAAATTTTATGTAACTTTTCCAAAGTTTACTGAAGCATGATGCAATTGCACAACAACCTTGCTGTAAAGTTATTAATATATTGCTACAACCTTTACTGATAATTTTTGATCAATTTCCTATATATTTTGTAGACATTTTCCAGGAACGTACTTCAAGTTTGTTGTAAGAATCACTAGAATTTGCCTGCACACTTTCTAGTTAATAAATGTACGTTAAATGGGTTGAGAAATTTACGATTATTACATTATTGCCTGCATATTTGCTGAAAATTTACTGCAAGCTTACTAAAAAATGTTCTCTAAACTCACTAATAATTACTTTAAGAAGCTACATGCCGCATTTTAAAGAGCATCTTTTATTCCCTCCCTGAAAGTTTACTAGATTCATTGATGGTTATCACATTTTACAAATTTTGATTCCGCAAAGTGCATGTATTAGTGCATACATCAGTACAATATTACATATTTGTTGCATATATGTTTTGAATAAATTTCTGAATTGTATATTAGTACATTCACGGATTATCTTTACGCCATGTTTGTGCAGTTGCATTCTTCAAACTGCACTAGCGATTTTTCTCTCTACTTATCACAATTTACATTCTTATACTACAACTAAAAAAACATCCAACTGCAATCTATAATAACAGACAGCAAAGTAATTGTTGGAAGGGAATGGTAGAATATCAAACACGGATAAAAATTAAATAATTTTTAAAGAAATTACGGAAATAAAAGCAAAAATCTAATTCTAACTTGAGATGTATCAAATTGTCACCTGTGTTATTCTTTTATAATTTAATTACTTTTACCACTTCTACTTTTGGATATTTTTTTTGGCAATAAACTGGTAACAATTCCAATTCATTTCGGGTTAGCTTTCGATACACGCGACAACGTTCACCCTCTTAACATGTTCCCGCTCGTGCATTGACCATTAAGTTCTCTAACGGTGATTAAAGTCCTTGGTCTTGTTACACAATCGACAATTGCACTTTAGTCCCATACATCACCCCCGCTCATGGCTGATTGCAAAGAACAATCGGGACGATCGATTTCAGCACGTATTCGGCGCGTTGAATAATATGCCGCTGCAGCCACACAGATATTAGTTTATAATTTTGAGGACGAGGGTGTCCTATAGCTTGAAAGAGCTCGAACGCAGGTTGCGTTGCAGTATGGTACATTTAATATACTGGTATATCAGCGGATACTTATTATTGATACCTGGCCAAGAGGTTGCACTTTTAATTAAACCTCTTCTATTGTCTTACCTGAAAACAATATCATAGTAATAATACTCAGAATAATTAAAACAATGTACTGATATCATGCTACTAAGGAGAAACGTATGCCATACGTGGGAAAGAAACATCGTCACCCAAATCCACTTGATCTACAGATTCATCTGTAAATAATAATATACTGGGTAATGTAACAATAATAACTTACATAAATGATGTGATAGTTTGATGATACTTCAAAGTATGTAGAAGAAGATGAAATAAGAACACTCGCAGCCAGTGAGTATCCTTTCCATACGGTACAAGAACGTGCGTGAGTCCAATTTCAGAACTATTTTCCATATTCACGTACCTGTGTCTAACTGTCTTAATTCAACCAATGGACATTTAGGCAATAAAAACTAATCCACAAATTCAATTTTTCCATTTAGTAATATCATCTTCATGAAAAAAGCTGTTGAACTCATAAAAAAATCGTTAAATGATTTGTAAAGATACCGCAATCAAACAAGTAGTAACTGTTAAAAAAATATATTTTATATTATTTAATTTTTGGTCAAAAAGATTAGTTTGCAACAAATATTAACTCACTTAGCAGCACAATGTCAGGAAATTTGCTATCATTTTTTAAATAAATCGAATTCTAACCCATTCTCGTCTAGTTCTTAGCAACCTCTCAAGAAGTCTGCTGCAAATTTTAAGTGAACACTCAGCTTCAGTGAAAAAATTTACAATATTCTGAGCACTTCTGATAAAACCTTAAGCTTGGTTTTGATATGATTCGAACGAGTTTGCAATAACTTTTCAACAACTTTGAGGTAATTTTTAGTCAGATTTTATCAAGTTTACAGTAAACTTCCAGCAAACTTTGCTGGAATTTTTTAATAAGTTTACAAAACATTTCCAGTAAATGTACATTTAATTTGTAGTAACTTTTCAATAAGTTTGCAGTAAATTTATAGAAAATCGCCAGTTTAGCTTCTATCCACTATTACCAGCAAACTTTGCTGTAAATTGTCAGTAAGTTTGTAATGTAAAGGCATTTGCCTAATCGACGTGGGAACTGTATTATACAATTTTAAAGCTAGCTAAAACAACGGTTGCCATTGCGTTCTAACCAGCCTGTGTATTGGTATATTTAAATCGTTATTATTGCTAGCAACATAATTATGGTACTCCAATTGCTTACAAAATTCGTCTTCATTGTTTTTCACATATAACAAACATTACAATACTAGAACACAAGGTAGAGTTAAAATTTGCAGTATTGTAGTTTTATAAATAACGGTCTACCTAAGAGCATTCTTTGGGTCTACAGTGTTTTCTATAGTTTTCACCAGCTACTAATCGAACTTCTGCTTTCTGTAATACAAACACAGGTTCGACATGGACAATTACACCCCACAAGATTATTCCGTATTACAAAACACAATACAAATTTGAAAAATAAAATTTTCTTGCCACTGAGAGAGTGTTACCTGCACTAATTTTATTATCTCATGTAGCTGTAGTAACTAAATTTTTTGTCGATTGTCGTACATGGGTTGCCACTCACGATTGTTGTCTATATAAAAACCAAGGCAGTTTAATACTTTTTTGTCTCTTTTAACCCTAACAAGTACTGTTGACCCCCGGAACCGCTTACGCATTACTTCAGGAAACGCGAGCGTCACTTAAACCTATACTTTAACTAAATGTAAATCCAGACCGCCCGTGCCGGGAGTCGAACTCTCGCCGCTCCGGCACGAGCGTTCCGTGTTTTCACTGTAACTTCGACTGCAAGTTGCGGGACCGTTCGCCTATCGAGTTCCTTAAGCTTCAATCTATTTAAAGTGAACCATTCTTCGGTGACAATAATGTTTCCATCCGCTACTGGGTTTAGAGCAGTCATGTCTTTTGCGATGCTGACTACAGTAATATCATCTGCAAAAAGTATTAATTTTAATTTTCCTGTGATACAGTTGCAGGAAGATCGTTGACATATATCAAAAATAGCAGGGGACCCAGGACTGACCTTTTCGGCGGCACATCTGATTTTAACTCGATTTCTACTGACGTTTCTTGGTTAACGAACACGATTTGCCTTCTATCTTCTAAATAACTTTTGATTAGTAAATGTGGTAGGCTCTTTGCTTCATTCTGATAGAGTTTTTCTAATAGATATTCGTGAATCACTGTATCGAAGGCTTTGCTTGATCAAGTTGCGTTAAACTTATTTTATATTTTTTGTGAAAAGCTTTCACCACGTTTTTGATAATGTCTATTGCCGCTGAAGTAGTTGACTTTCCTTCCCTGTATCCAAATTATTGTTCGTTCAATATGTGGTGTTGTGTAAAACATGTAACTGATCTTAAATGATGCCCTCACATACTTTTGAGATTAAGGGCCAGTAATTGCTAGGATACCTACTCTTTCCGTTTTTGTATATAACAGAAACTTTAGCCAACTTTAGTTGTTTTGGGAATACACGGTGGTTATACATTTGTTTATAGCGTACGTAAATGGTACTAATTATGCGGTACTAATATTTTTAAGTACTTTTTCATTGAGGCCATGTTCATCCTTAGTATTTTTCTTGTTTAGATTAAATATATAATTTTTTATATCGGATTCCCATAAAAACGTTTGAAAATAGTAAGTTTATGGCTAATCTTCAGTAAATTTGCAGTCACAATTTCCAGTAAATTTCTAGAAAACTTTGCTACAAGTTGTCAGGAAGTATGCAACAAACTTCCACTAAAGTAAAATTTAGTTTGTAGTAACTTCTCATTAATGTTTCAATAAGTTGATAGCAAATTGTCGGTAAGTTTGCAGCCACTGTTACCAGTAAACGGCTAGCATACTTTGGTACAAATTATCGGTAAGTTTACTACAAATTTTCAGTAAATTTACATCTAGTTTGCAGTAACTTTTCAATAACTTTGCAGTAAATTTATAACATGTCATTAGTAAGTTTATAGCTACTGTTACCAGTAAACTTTTTGCAAACTTTGCCCCACATTGTCACAAGTTTATAATAAATTTACATCGAATTTGCAGCTGCTTTTCTATACGTTTGTAGCAAGTTTATAGCAAACTGAAATAACTTTGCAGTCACCATCATCAGTACTCTTTTAATTTCCTTCAGTAATTTTACATCTACTTTGCACCATTTGTTCAACAACTTTACAGTAAGTTATAGCAAATTGTTAGTTAAGTTTCTACCCACTATTACCAGCAAACTTTGCTACAAATTGTCACAAATTTACAACAAATTTTCAATAAATGTGCTTCTAGTTTGCAGTAACTTTACATATTTGTAATAAGTTTATAGCAAATCGTCCATAAGTTTGCAGCCACAATTTCTAATGAACTTCTAGCAAACTTGTCTGGAAATTGTAGCCAAGTAACCCTAAGGTACACATTTGGCAATAATAATCAATTTCAATAAATAACAAAAACTTAATAATCCAGCAGAAAGGGCCAGTTTATTCCAGAAGTGGTTTCCATTTTATACATTTCAGTAAATACTAACTTATTTGAAGCTCTATTATAACGATTAGTATTTTCTTAGGATTTAATTTAGAATGCACTATTACATAGCTGCTATTTCAAACAATCATTGAAATACTGCATTATGGACTCGATTTCTACATATTTTAAATGTACATTCTGCTCAAAATCACTTTTCAATTTAAACACTGTGATATTAAGTGTGATAGGAGTCGTTCAAATATTAGGTATAATACGATTAGAACTGCTGTAACCGCAGGGGGTAGATTTCTATAATCCTTCTAAGCGAAGAGGAAAACGGTATATAATAATTATTATTTGATATTTCTTATCTACCTATTAGGTATTTTAACATTTTAGTAAATTTTTATTTTCTATGTTTAAAACTTAGACCAGGAATTCTTCTAATTTTATTTATTAGGGGTAGATACTGGTATTATTTGTAAATAATGCTAACGTATTTTAAGCCTACGTTTTCGCTTTAATGTTTTTTGTCAAAAATGTTTGATGCAGCAGAATCGACAGAATTAACAGTTCTATCAAAATTACTGATAAAATTGAAGGAAAAATGTGAATTTATATAACTTCACTTTTTCACAGAAATTCGTACTTGCACTGAAAAGTTCAACTTTCGTGACTTGTTCTGGTTATTGAAATCAAAGACTTTTGAAACGGTAATGGGAATGTATAAATAATATTTCCATTAGAAGCGGTTAGCACCATAAAGAACACTGAATTTTAAACGATACCCGATCCTTAAGTAGCAGAGTTGTTTAGCCTAATAACCCAGTACGAAGTATGAAAGTGAGATTTGCCAGATCTTTCCATGATGTCGAAATCGCCCTATTAATTATAATATTGGCCAGCCAAGTCGAAACGTTATGATTGCAAGTCCGCTTAATCGGCTTTGTTAGGATTTCACATATGCCCACTGCGATACATCAGGGGATTATGCGTGGCGGTGTAAACCGACACTAATCCCATACATTAATATGTAGTCCGGCCAAGTTTCTCCTTTTTCTGACTTCCGTATAGCGCCTTTCCTGTTTTATTGCGCCCAAATATATGTAGATCCATCACGTTGTGTGAGCTTTGCTGTTTAAATTACGTGTGACGAACATGTGCTCAGATCTGACGCATTAGACGTGTCGCAGTGAAAGTTCGATCCCTCTTTCAACTGTTTTTTTGTTTTGATATTCAACCAACAAAGAAAATTTTCGACAGTAAATCCGACTTTATAACTAAATTTGCTAAATGGCTGTTAAAGAAAGAGAATTGTCTTCATGTCAGATGCGTTTATGGGGAAAGATGGTAAAATATGGCAATTTTAATGAACCATAAATAACTGTAAATAAATTCAGTTGTAAATTGCGGTATGTCAAAATTTAATGCAATTTAGTTAGTTAGACCCTTTTTGGTCAATAATGTAATGACTGTATTTAGTTACAACTGTAAATCTTTTTTTTTAATTTTTACAAGTTATATGGTAGTATAAATATATACTACGTAGTGGAGGAATTTTGTTGCAATATTGGAAGAAAGCTTCAAATTGTATTTAGAAAATTTGCTTTAGTTCTATAAAATGCAAGAATAATAGAAGAGAATTCAAAAGTTCATATGCGTTGAGCAAAAATCGTAATTGCAACAGAAAAAAGCATTTGTTGAATTATACATTATTGTTCAAAAATACAATGCAATTAATTAGAGTTACAAATCTTTATAACTACGAGTACCAATGCAATTAATTCGAACGTCATATTTCTTCGAAAAGTAATTAAATGAAAATTATCTTTGGTGAGAAACATGTATTAGTTGGCGTTATTAATAAAAATTTTGTCTTCTGTGTGCAACTACTTACCAAATGATAGAATTTTGTTCACACTGGCAGGAAAGCATTTAAATGAGACACATCGAGATATCCTTCTTTCAAAAACGACCCCCACAAACTTTCAGAAATTCTGTTCCACTCCCACGCCTACAGTACATTTAAATTGTCAGTTCTGTCAAAATTCTATTTTATTTTTGCGGGAAATATGTCTAGCACGAGGAGGGCAGGACTCATCCGTACAAAAATTTTCCTGGACACAAACAAACAATTAAACAAATAAAACATCCGATCATACTTCTGGACTATAAATCAGGCAGACAAAAGGAGCGGGCCGTAAGGATGATTTGTCCGTGTCCATTTATTATCTTCAACGCGTGGCTAAGGGAAAATAAAAGGACTCGCTCTTGAAGGGAACTCTTCCTTTATTCCATTTATTACGGCCGCTTTATGCGTCCTCCTGGTCGGCCGATTTTGCGCTCTCTCGCTGGTATCGCAGCCAATTTATCGTAATAAATCAATGGGATGTATCGGATAAAAAATGCGAAGTTTAGTCGCAGACTTAGCCGCTTTCGGATAGCCACAGATGCAATAACCAGTTGTTTTGCATTTACAAGAATGGTGCATCGTTACTGGAGATGTGGACAAAACAAATGGACGTCGGTCTAGCTAATAGCAGCATGGGTTCCGGTCTTCGCCGGAAGTGGAAATAATTTCCTCTCCGGCATCGCACACGAGGCGCACTTCGGGGTTAAGCTCG
Organism: Agriotes lineatus; assembly: GCA_940337035.1. Lineage (NCBI taxonomy): Eukaryota > Metazoa > Arthropoda > Insecta > Coleoptera > Elateridae > Agriotes > Agriotes lineatus. The sequence goes on from CALNHX010000807.1 coordinate 30,952, forward strand.
ACAATCGATATCGACACAATAGATTTCATTTTCACCATGGAGCTCTGCATATTACTCATTTTGCAGCCAGTACATTCACCGCATGTACAAGCTTACTTTATTTTATCGTACTCCTTTAAAATTGATAGGAAATGTTACAGTATGACTGAATATCAACTATATCGAAATTGAAAATAAATTTCAATAACTGAATAAATAATGCTATATCTATAAAACCATTAATAACCAAAGCTGGACAAATTACTTTTAAAAAGTAATTAATTACTAATTACCTACCATTTACCGCCCAATGAAGTAATTTAATTACCAGAGATTCAATTATTCAAATGAAATAGTAATTCAATTACCAATTACTTGGTAATTGTAATTGTACAACTTCAATTACTTTTTCAATTACTTTCGATAGAAATTGTCATATAGTTGTATTTAGTATAACTTTCTTACAAGATGCAACTATCATTAGTGATGTGACGATTCGTAGTCGTAATCTAAAAATGCTTATTTTTGATATTTTATTAACTATAGTAACCAACATACTTTTTTTATAATTAAGTCTTGTAGCTACTTGCACCGTTCACCAAAACCAAAAGTTTTTAGTTTGTTTTGATGTAACATGTAAGTAAATAGATAAAGTCAAAGATAAAACATATATTATTTATATTATATTCATATGCACAACATATTAAGGTAGGTATAATAAAATAAGTAAAAGTACCAATAATGTTATACTCTGTTTGCTTTCATCGGCACCAGTTTTTTTAAATAATTCGTTAGAAGTCGCATTCCTACTGGCATTATCTATAACTGTTGCAAACGAAAAAAGTCTATCAACCGGTGCTGAAGAGGGTAAATCTGTGTTGTATCTTAAAAAGTTTTATTAGGTGATATTCATTTAGTATATTTACATCGGTTCTTTTATCTTCCAAATAACGAGGTAATTCGAGTTCGATTTTGCTTTTAAGGTCTATTTCTTTCTTTATAGTTGATGTAGAAGGTTTGTTAAAACCAACAAAATGTTCGTCTTCTGCTGCATTTGGATTGTCTGAATCTTCCCTTACATCTTGATTTATATGTTCATCGTTGGAATTTGCAAGCAAATTTGAGGCTGCCGTAATTAATATTGTTTGTATGTCTTTGAAACTATTATTGCTGCTTTCTGAACCCGCTACAAAAGTACTATGCCACCTAAGTTTTATAGATGGTATCGTTACAGAAGCTATTAAAACTGCTTTAGATTCTTCATTAAATTTATTTAAAAATGCTATAGTGGTAATCTTCATTTAACATTCATGTCAGCATTCCGCTTACTTAAAGTTTTTATAATGTTATTCCGATAATATTGTATTAATTATAAGAGTATTGCTACACCAACATTTTCTGGATATCCATTTGTAATATTAAAAATTAAAATTAAAGTTAGGTTTTTTTAATAAAATGAGCTAAACATACATGTTAGTATTCCCTCTTTCGAACCTATAATGATACATTTTTGTTGTTCATATAAAAGAATTGTTCACTCCAAGGAGCGACTACTAACTATATTCATATTGTCTCCCTAGGCAGATGTGTTTCCCACATGAAGAAATGTCGAATTTCATTTTGGATGGTATTCGAAAAAATAGTACATTGAATATGTTAAAATAGCTATTTATGCAACAAGTGCTAAAACGACGAGATATGAAAATTATGAAACGAAGTTTCGCGCATAAACGACTTTTAGCACGCGTTGCACACAATATTTTATCTACGACCTTAATTTTACCGTTATTAATCCATAAATATAAATGGCCGTTAGAAAAACGCCTCTAAGGTAGATGTCATCAACATCAAAAACGAAGGGAATTCTAGATTGGGAGCATCTTAAACTTTAAAATGACACAATGAAATTTGTTCTACGATCCCATGTAAACGAATTCTGATTTTATTACTTGCAGCCTTTTTAATTTGAAATGTTGTGCACCTCAAACTACAGTTTTGTAAATTGCTAGCGAATTTTTAGAAAATAAGACATTCAGCTGAACATTTATTTTTATATTATTAAGTATCATACGAAATAAGAACAATATATTTGTTTATTACAAAGTGTTTGTGTTTTATATTTCTACTCTGCTTTTGCTTTTCACGAATCTGCAATAATTACAAAATCTAAATCTAAAAATATTAGTATTTGAAGTTATTTTACAGTTACAAAGTGTAAAATTTCAAAAATCAATCTACGATTTCATAATGGTGTGATATAATTTAAAAAATTGTGATTTATTTAAATTTTGAGCTATACATTTTATAAAAAAGTGTAAAACATTTGCAAAATTATGCTTAGAAATAACTCTAAAACTGCTTTTACATCATTTTCGTTTTACAAAACGATTTATAAAACGAATTGTGATAATTTTTTAAGTGAAATAATGTGGGATGGCGTATTTTTTATCGCTTATTGAATAAAAATGTCGTTTTTTGTATAATTTCAAGTGACATGATGTCAGTTTTTGTAAAATGTTAAGTGAAATGATGGTGTCAGAAATTTTTTTTAACGAAATTGCGCGTTTTTATTCAAAATTATTTTAATTTGTGGTCAACATACATCTATTTCCATCAAAAGTACAAGAATTTTTGAATTTTGTTTATCGAAATGATTGTGGTAGATTTTTTCAACGAAATTGCAATTTCTTTTAATTTTGAGCAATGCATTTTATAAAATAGTGTAAAACATTTGCAAAGTTTATGTAACATGATGTCGATTTTTCTAAAAATTTATGTGAGATGATGTGTAATTGCGTGATTTTTGTTCAATTTTGAGTTAATTTTCGTAATAAAAATAAACAATAAGCCTACGTAACTGAAATTTTGTTTATCGAAATGCTTGTGCCAGAAATTTTTTTAATGAAATAGCGTGTTTTGATGGGGTCAGAACATTTTTTTCAACGAAATTGCTTGTTTTTATTCAAAATTATGTTAATTTGTGGTCAACATACATATATTTCCATCAAAAGTACAAGAACTTTTGTAATAAAAATGCACAAAGAGCCCACGTAACTGAAGTTTTGTTTATCGAAATGTTGGTGATAGAAGATTTTTCAACGAAATTGCCTGTTTTTATTAAAATTTATGTTAATTTTGAGTCAACATACATATATTTTTATAAAAAGTACAAAAACTTTGTAATAAAAATGAACAACGAGCCTACTTAGCTGAAATTTTGCTTCTCGAAATGATTGTAGCAGAATATTTTTCAATTAAATTGCTGTTTTTTATTCAAATCTTACTAAAATTGCAACAAGTTAAAGAAAAAGTGTAAAACATTTGCAAAATTATGCTTAGAAATAACTCTACAAGTGTTTTTACATCATTTTCGTTATTATAAAAGCGCTTTGCAAAACAAATTGTGATAATTTTTAAGTGAAATGATGTGGGATGGCGTATTTTTTATCGTTTATTGAATAAAAATGTCGTTTTTGTATAATTTCAAGTGACATGCTGTCAGTTTTGTAAAATTATAAGTGAAATAATGGTGTCAGAACATTTTTCAACGAAATTGTCTGTTTTTATTCAAATTTATGTTAATTTGTGGTCAATTGCGTTTTTATTTTCGTCCGTTTGCATTTATACTGGAATTTTTAAAACTAAAATACAGTTTTGATCGATATAATGACACAATTTCAGACGCTTACTTATAAAATAAAAACCAAACATGTCAATCTCGGTGTTACAAATTAAAAAGACCGTCGTGCCATCAAACCTGTACCGATTTGTTGGAAAACAAGATGCAGTTTTTATACTTTTATCAAAAATTGGTAGTACGAAATGGAAGAAATTATAACGATACGTTCCACTTGTGGATTCCGACAGTTGCCCCTTACAACAAATATGAATACCGACGACGGATTTTTATTTAAGTATGTTGCGTAATAGTTCAGTGAATTATTATCCGCCGCTTTTTAAAACTGGAGAAGCATTGTGTCATACAAAATTTGTAAGATATACCTATGGGGTTGAAGCTTGTCTATACCTGCATTCTCCGTGACGAATTGCAGTACAGTACAAACTTTCACTGACGGATTGTAATACCGGGACAAATGATAAAAATATAACAGCAATGAGATAGCATGAACAAGCAAATACAAGGCTTGAGTAAGAAAGAGATAGCCATACAAAAAAATTATATTAGTAGGCATGTTTGGTTGACAAATGACATAATTAAAATTAAGAGTCAAGCCTTCTCGAATATTTGCTACTATGTTTATCTCTTTCTTACTCAAGCAATACGTGTTATCTTCTTGTTCATGTTATCTTATTGCTGGTATATATAAGCCATGACGAACAAAGCAAAATCGTCTCCAAGGATGTTTAAACGAACAAAGCGCTGTTAGTCACAAACACATGTCTCAACCTGTTTTAAAAAAGGGAACTTAGAAAAAATATGAAAAATTTCAAATTCAAATATTAGCGCGAAAATTGAAAATGACCGCCGCGTAATTTAATCAGAAGCTAATGCGTAATTTAATCAGTATCACGGTACTACGAGTGAAAAAGAGAAAGTTATAGAAACCAATGAAGATTGTGTGAGATAGCATACGTTCTGTTGGGGCAAATGATAAAAATAATAGCTTTCAAATTTCGACGATCGAGCGGAAATTTCCAGCTATATAGTAGGTAGGGACAATGGAAATCTCGTTAATCCATTCATGCGCGTCACTCAATTATAAAGATAAAAGAATTAATTCTGGCAAGCCCAATTGCAAAATCAGTTTTTTAAAATTACTACCCTGATTTAACACCACAGGCTATGCAATTCCAATCTTATAAATCATATTTCTCAAAAAATAGTTTGTTTACAACAAGGGAGCTCAACGTCGAACCCGCACGCAAGTGTTGAAGTTTTAATAGCATTCAGTTACGTTGTTCTGGGTAGCTCAGGTGGCTACGCATTAGACTCGTAATACTGCGGTCGCTGCTTTAGGTCCCACTTGGGGCCGACGCAAATAGCTTTTTTAAATTAAATAAATGCGAGAAAACCAAGATGGCGGACACCCGGGAAGTTTAAATTCAAAAAATGGGACTTTTAAATTCAAATATTCGCGCAAAATTAAAATGGCCGCCGTGTAATTCCGGAAGCAAAATAAAAATGGCCGCCGCTTAATTTAATCAGAAGCTAATGCGTAATTTAATCAGTAGCACATATGAAAATGAATTAGGTCAATCCGCGAAATTAATTAGGTCAAACCGCGGATTTAATTAGGTCAAACCGCGGATTTAATTCGCGGATTTAATTAGGTCAATTAATTTGATTGTTCCAGTTCGGTGCCGCCCTACTACTTTAAATGTTGAAAAACTCTCACCTTTCTTAACTTGTGGGACAAACTACTATAAAATATGCCTGACTCTCTAATATGAGGCTGTATGACAAAAATATTTAACTCACCTAAGTATAGAAGGTGCAGCATTTGCGTCCGTAATTGATTGACAGCAAAATTCGATTTAGATTTTGTAAAGAACACTACATGATATCCAATTGGCTCAACTGGAGCATTTTTTTGATGGCTCAGTTCGAAAATACTTTTTTACCCCTTTATCCAAAAGTGACATTTTCTGTCGCCAATTAGGAGATTTCTGAAAATATACGTTTGGTTCCCTGGTAGATTTCCAATGGCAGCGGGAGGGAATATAATACATTGACTCCCGTTGCCATTAGAAACGGGAGGCAATGTGATTAATATTATATCAACTAGCCTCCTCCTTTTCATATTTAAATATTTTTGAATTAAGCTGAATGCATGAGATAGTCTTATCATAAAATGTAAATGCCCCATATGTATAACTAAAATGACATTTCCTCCCTTGCATGATTACAATTGATTACTGTTCTCGCCAACGCTGGGGAATTAAACTACATCCGCGGGAGGAAATGATACACTTTTCTCCCTAATAATTCAAATAGTTATAAAAATGTGTTAGCTAACTTCAGAAATTTTAAATCAATTTGGTGTTGATCAGGGGCTGTTAAAATTTGACAGATGACTGATAAATTTAGTTGAAAACGGATAACTAAAATAAGAATTCGTACATCAGATATAATAATAATAACTACTTATACCTATATCTAGGGAACAAAGGTATTCATTTCCTCCCGTGTGTGAATTGTGCGTGAAACACACAAGGGAGGTTCTGAACCTTTGTTCCAGTGAGATATATATGATTTTTTCTTCGAACGCATGTTCTATAGCGTAAAATTTCAAAAATGTTGCTTTAGGAAATCATTATAGTGACTCTAGATTTCGGTAGTGATATTTTGTCTAATTTCCAAATCAACATAACGTTGTAAAGCTTTGGTGTGATATTCATGGTGACATAAACACAAATGCGGGAAGTTAAAAATTGGCTCCCGTTGGTTGGAAATTGTTTCCTAAAACTACGACGCAAAATCCGACTTTCTATACAGTGATTAGAAAAAGACATTTGTTTAAGCACGTAACAATGAAGTCATTTTTACATTCAAGAAACCTTTAGATAAGAACCGGGAAACATACGTAATTTATAAAACTTGTTGTCAACGTTTGACAATAAATTCCTCAGATTGCTTTCATGTTTTTACTTGAATTTAAAAATCGTATCAACATCTTTAATAATACCTATTAATTTTATCAAAATATTTCATTATATATTAATTTTAAGGCAATAAAATATCTGAAATTACATGAATTGGGCCACTATGCACTGCGCTTTAAAAAACCTAAATGGAGTTTTGTGTAAAATCATTAGAGAAGCCAATATTTGAATACCTCGTAATTAGCATTAGGATTTTGTATGTTTCGTCCATCAACGTAGCACCCTGTCGAACGTAAAGAAGTAATGTTGGATGAGGCGAGCGGAATTATAAGAAAAGAGACTATTCCAGATTTTTAATAATAACCGAAGTTAACATGCAACAGACCGTAAACAATTTTTCATAGCCGCAAAATTATGCATTAGTTGCCACGTTGCCAGTATCAAAAGCAGCATATGAGCATTTCATGCCAAGAAAGCGACAAAGAATGGATAATTTACAAAATGTTCAATGCAAGAAGAGCCACATAAAATCTAAAAACGCAGTAAAAGACAATCTGGTGTGATACACGCACACAACTTCCTTTTACAGTAATCTTATAATAAGTCAAAAATTTGTTTTTTATTTTTAAGCATTTGTCAAAATTTTTAAAAAATTACAAATCCTACAGAAACTATGTACAAATTAGAGTTAGTTGAAGTTAATTAGTTCAATCTGAGTGTTATGACCAAGGTAATCAGGTATATTGCCGTGTTTATGTGCTCTGATATAACATTATTAAATTTTGAAATACTTTCTATTAATTTAAAAAAAATCCGTTATCGTTTTGAAACAACTTTTTCGTACCATCTCTAAAAGCTAAATGTTGTCTGGCTAAATACTGTATGACATATAATAATTTTAATAACCGCTATCCACCTCTCCCTTTCACGATCCATTTGGGCTTGATTTATAGAATCTACAGTTTTCTCTACATTTTGTTATAAGTCTACACATTGCCTCACGCTATGAAAATGTGTCAAGCTTTTTTCATGTCTTTCAATATTTCTTGCTAAATGACGCCAATCGTTGTAGCCTATTTTAACATTAAAGACATTCATAGAGCTGTTGAATAGCTTACAGTAAAAACAAAATACAGAATAGCTAGATTTTGAATAAACGAGCCAGTCGCGAATTACTGTTAGTAGAATAGGGACACTATGATTGTGATATCAAATTAATTAGGTCAATTAAATCCGCGGTTTGACCAAATTAATTTCGCTGTTTGATCTAATTAATTTTGATACGTGCTACTGATTAAATTACGCATTAGCTACTGATTAAATTAAGCGGCGGCTAGTTTTAATTTGCTTCTGGAATTACGCGGCGGCCATTTTCAATTTTCGCGCGAATATTTGAATTTGAAATATTTCAGATTTTTTTTCTAAGTTCAATTTTTTGAATTTAAACTTCCCGGGTGTCTGCCATCTTGGTTTTCTGCGCGCGCACTTCTCTCGGATGTCGTTTTAATTTTAATTTAGCGCCCGTTTTGAATTTGATTATGTCACGCCGAAGTCTTCCGTCTCACTCATCGCAGCTGTTCTCTCTCGCTCGCATTTATTTAATTTAAAAAATGTTTTTTGCGCTGGCCCCAAGTGGATTTGAACCCTAGTTGTTTGGCCAGTACGCAGGCACCGCATCCCCAGAGCTACGGAAAACTCTTGCTTTTAACCCGTTTCTGCATCAGTTTATTACCGAAATATGCTTTTCAAAGTTTGCCGAATAAGTGAGAATTTTAACATTATTAAGTTACTGTTTTTTAATGTCTCCTTGTGGGTGCTTAATTTTTGTGTATTTTTAACATGCGTGCAACTTCTAACACGGCCTCGAGCTGATATTTCTAAATTGATTATAGTTCATTCAAAGGCTCGACAATGAAATAATTACGCAAGCGTGCAGTTAAAATAAAATTTAAAAAGCGATTGATGTATTACGATGATGTGCCGTTAGGTTACAGACAAAATTTTAATTAAGCAAATCGGCGTGTTTATGTAGGAGTCGTTTGAATTTTGTAAAACGCATGTCAGACCCTATTATTAATTCTCCGTCTGTATTATTATCATGTATTTAATTAGAGATTGTGCTTTACCATCTGTATGTATTAACTTTTTTCATAATATGCTTATATTATAAACCATTTGTAACCGGCTTGTTTTAATTTGTATAATAAAACAGTCGAATATTGTGAAATACATTTTTATTTAAATATTGTGTGACAATATATCTGCTTAATTACAAACTATTTGTGTTTTTATTTTCTAAGATAGCCACCGGTCTCACAATTCTTGTAGGAAGTTGATCAGAAGCAAAAACATAGCGTAGCACTCGAGATCCTCCAGATTTACGACGATTTTATTCAGAAAACTTAGAACCTCCTTTTTTTCTTGGCCTTTAACGTACACTTTTTCAAATTTTTTGAGAACTTTTGCTAGCTCAGTTTCAAATTCATCAAACCGTATAGAACCAGACTTCCATGCTAGACCATGATGTCTATGCTCCAAATAGTTTATGCCTTTTTTAACGAAATAGGGCAGAGTGGCAATTTGCAGGGGGTTTTAAAACAAAAATTGCTAACTGATTACCATCTGCTGAAATAACAGCGACTTCTTTCGGAATAAATTGTTTCTTCTCACCACGGAACCCTTGCAGGTCTACGAATGCAGTGTTCATACTGACATGTTTGAGCAATTTTGGTTTTCGATATAATGTTACAATTTCCACATCGCGTCACATAAAATTCTACAAAAACAGTATTTTTATTCAACTCTCATTGAAAAAATCTTCTGCCTCCATCATTTCGATAAACAACATTTCAGTTACGTAGGCTCGTTGTTCATTTTTATTACGAAGTTCTTGTACTTTTGATGGAAATATATGTATGTTGACCCCAAATTCACATAAAATTGAATAAAAATACGCAATTTCATTGAAGAATCTTTTGCCAACATCATGTCGATAAATAAAATGCAAAAGTTCTTGTACTTTTGATGGAAATAGGTGTATGTTGACCACAAATTAGCATAAATTTGAATAAAAATACGCAATTTCGTTGAAAAAATGTTCTGACACCATCATTTCACTTAAAATTTTACAAAAACTGACATCATGTCACTTGAAATTACACAAGAAACGACATTTTTATTCAATAAGCGATAAAAAATACGCCATCCCAAATCATTTTACTTAAAATTATCACAGTTCGTTTGACAAAACGGTTTTATAATAACGAAAATTAGAGTTATTCCTAAGCATAATTTTGCAAATGTTTTACACTTTTTTATAAATTGCATCGCTCAAAAATGTATGTTGACCCCCAAATTAACATAAAATTGAATCAAAACACGCAATTTCATTGAAAAATCTTCTGCAACCATCATTTCGATAAACAAAATTTCAGTTACGTAGGCTTATTGTTCATTTTTATTACGAAAATTACATGAAAATTGAACAAAAATTACGCAATTACACATCATCTCACATAAATTTTTACAAAAATCGACATCATGTCATAAATTATACAAAAAATTACATTTTAATTCAACACACGATGAAAATTTAATAAGAATCATGCAATTACACATCATCTCACATAAATTTTTACAAAAATCGACATCATGTCACATAAATTATACAAAAAATGACATATTAATACAACACACGATGAAAATTTAATAAAAAATATGCAATTACACATCATCTCACTTAAAAAATTCACAAGTCGTTTTACAAAACGATTTATAATATCGAAAATGGTGTAAAACAGTTTTAGAGTTATTTCTAAGCATAATTTTGCAAATGTTTTACACTTTTTTATAAAATGCATCGATCAAAATTAAAAGAAATCACATTTTTTCAAAACTATATCACGCCATTATGAAATCGTAGATTGATTTTTTGAAATTTTACGCTTTGTATCTGTAAAATAACTTCAAATACTGATATTTTAGCTTATAGATTTTGTAATTATTGCAGATTCGAGAAACACAAAAGCAAAGTAGAAATAAAAAACACAAACACTTTGTAATAAACAAATATATTGTTCTTATTTCGTATAATACTTAATAATATAAAAATAAATGTACAGCTGAATGTCTTATTTTCTAAAAATCCGCTAGCAATTTACAAAACTGTAGTTTGAGGTGTACAACATTTCATATTAAAAAGGCTGCAAGTAATAAAATCAGAATTCGTTTACATGGGATCGTAGAACAAATTTCATTGTGGAATTTTAAAGTTTAAGACGCTCCCAATCCAGAATTTCATTCGTATTTGATGTTGAGGACCTCTGCCTTAGAGGTGTTTTTCTAACGCCCCTTTTTTGAAAGTGCTTCCTAATCGACCTTTTTCTGACTGCATCTTTTTGATGTGGACTTGGATGAGTAGCTGATGTTTTTAATTTATATTCTAAATCGGACTCGCAGTTATCAGTTTCCTTTTCGGTTTTTCCTGTAGTACCAGTCGGGGTCGGCTGCTTTTGCTGGTTAGGTTTAGCTAGCAGCACATGAGCAACGTTAAGGCCTTTGATGTAATCAGTAAACTGTAGGCGTCCGGGTCGATTAATAGTTTTTCGAGGCCTCAGAGTGTCCTGAACTAAATCGACTATGTTAGACGCCGGTAAAATTTCACGCTTTATAGTAACGGTACCCTTGTGGTCCGAGCTCACATCATTTGAGGCAGTCAAAATGCGTAGGAAAACTTCAGCTTTTTTCTTAAAAGTGTTGGGAAGTGGAGATAAAATAATGGCATTTGATAGGCTGTTACTGCTTGTTTCAATAGGTATTTTGATTGGCTGCCGTGCCTGGTTTGTGAAATGAAGGTATCTTTGTAACACTTGGTTGTACTGCCCCCATTTATCGTGATCAGTTAATTTGGACTTTAAAATTTTTTGCATTTCGTCATCAAGCTGTGATAATATATTTTTATCCGCATCCCCACCAGACTTAAGACGTTGGACAAATTCAGGCGATACAATCAACATCTTCCGCTCTTGGTCCATTTTAGTCGAAAAGGAGCTTGAAAAACTATGCCTAGATAGTAACTTATCATGAGATATGCCGATGGGAGAATACACTCCATCAATTATATAACTTAGGCATTTTAAGAAACGTATCTGCATGGCTTTTATTCGATCAATGTGAACTTGATAGTGTGGACTCCAGATGATCGAGGCATATTCCAACTTTGATCTTACAAAAGCATAATAAAGACATCTTAAGATCATAATATTTTTCAAATCCTGGCTGATTCGAACTATAAGTCCGTACATACGATTGGCTGAATTTATAATGTTAAATATGAATAGTAAAGGAGAGGTTAGGGTCAAATGTAACTCCTAGATCAATAAATGTTTTAGGCCTTTCAAGTGAATAGTTATCAATACAATATTGAAAAATAATTGGATCTGTCTTTAGTGAGTAATTCATCACCTTACATTTAGCACAATTTAATAGGTTTAAATTAGTTCTCTACACCATTCAACTACATGATCTAGATTTAATGAAAGTCTCTCACAGTCTCCAACATTTTTAATTGAACTATATATTTTCAAGTTGTCAGCACATAACAAATAGTTCATGTCTATTATATCACCAATATGATTCATAAATATATTGAATAATAGTGGTCCCAGGTTGGATCCTTGAGGGATACCCGATGTGGCAAGGTATTTTCCAGATTTGGACCCATTTAGCTGAACATATTGAGTTCGATTATTAAGGTACGTATGACCTGAATAAATCAATGAAACTATTGGAGCACCGAGCTTTTGTATTAATATGCCATGGTCAAGTCTGTCAAATGCCTCCGTAAGGTCTGTATAAATAACATCAGTCTGCATTTTGTTGTCAATATTTTCTGCTATATGCTGAGTAACAAAAAGATTTGTTACAGTTGAGCGACCTTTTATAAAACCATGTTGTTGAGGAAAAATGAAATTATTCACATGGCATTAATTTTTTTTCCAAAGGTATTTCGAAAATTTTACTAAAATTACAGATAATAAAAATTGGTCTGTAATTCTTAATGTCTGTTCGGGTGCCATTTTTAAAAATAGGATAAACTTTAGAACATTTCCATATAGCAGCGGAATGCAAATTTCAGGCAAATCCTCAATGGCTTAAACCTGAAAAGAAACACAGATTGAAGACAGCTTAAAATTATTTCGGTGGTGCAAATTATTCTCGTATTTTAAAAATGTCCGCATTCGGCTACGCACAGCGCACACTCAGTACGCGCCTACCTGACTTTTTGGGATAGGAAGTAGATACCTAAATACTTATGCAAATTCCCCATCATAACAATAAAACATTATAATATTTCCTGTATATTCCAAACGCAAGTAGGTTCATTGTCCCTATTTTCAGAAAATTCTAGGTTTGTCTAAATATTTATCTATTTATTTATTTCGCACTCAGCCAACAGCCGTTAGGCCAATTATAGGGGTCGCTGTGCATTACTGGGGACTTCCAACCCCACTAACGACTGTCATGATGTTGTTATGACCGCCGGGACCAATTATTTCCGTGACAGCCGAATTACGAGGCGCCGAGAGAAGCAGCCGTGGAACTCCCAGAGAGAGCGTTGCTTAACTCTGCTGATCGAATGTGGACGCTTGTTCAAGCTACACCACCCGAGGCCCTTTTAGAGATCAGCAAATTCCAGGAATTTAGTTTCCGGAAAGTGCCCAGTGACATTTGCACTAACTACGAATTTACAACATTGTAACAATAATTACCATTTAATACTGAACAGAAAAAAGAAGACACTATTCAATTCAGCAGTATTGGCGGTATCCAATATGAAAAAAAGTTGCCCAGAGGCTATCCAAAAATGTCCATAAAACGTTTTCCAGAGGCGAGCGTTTCCTTTCCAGAAACTTTCCATTTGAAAATATATTTTTTGGAACTTTTCCTTATTGCCATTCTCTAGCGTGCTTTTAAAACTTTCTTTAGTGCAACAAAAGTTATTAAATTCGTCCTACATTTTAAATGCGGCATATGCCGCGAGTTTCAGCTAGTAAGTACATAATGTAGGACTTTATTTGACGAGTCGTTTATGGCCGAGCGAGTTTTGCAAGCTAGGTTAATAAGGACGACAAGTCACTAAAGTCAGATTATGTACAAGTTGTATACAAAACTTTATGTTCGAAAATAGTCGAATTTATAGATTTGGCGTATATTCTGTGAAAAATTGGTATTAGAATGCCTTGATAGATATTGACAAGTATTTATTTTGACATTGACAGCTGACGTCAAGGTGCTTTATTGTACTAGTAGAATAGAGTAGCATATTTTGCGGTACAATTAAAATCAAGTACTTTATAGGACTAGTAAAAATAGGTAATCTTTATTTTACTAGTAGGTACTATAAAGGACTACTTTACTGTCGCCAAACTATGCCATAAACAGTACTACTGTATAATGCTGCTGTACATAAAATTATTTTGTAGCGTACAGGTTGATCCAAAATCCTGCTGATTAAATTATCTAAAATTTTAAGGAAAGAATATTAAAGTATAATAAATTAGCTCTATGTGTTATATGTCGTATATTTATTAGCAATTACCGAAATTAATGCCGTAGAAATGTAATACTTTTTAATAAAATAAAAAATAACGGGTGTATAAAGCCAGGTGTTTTGCTTTTTGTCTTAAATAAAGTATGATCAAAAATTAATCTCATCTAGTATGGCTATGAACGAACAAATTGCTGCCTTTAAAACTGGCTCCAATATATTTTAGTTTAAGGTTAGATTTATGATGAAGTGTCTATTCGACCGGCGCAAGCTTATTTGTTGGACAATTACATTACTTTTACGTGAAAATTCATTTATTTCAATATAATATTGTAATAAGATGGATAAAAAGAATATTTAATCATACAATTTGACAGTTTGAATTAAATATAAGTATGTAAGCCAATTTTAAAGGCTTTGGTTTGTACTTCCACAGCCATACTAGATGAGATTAATTTTTGATAATACTATAGTAATATTGTAGTAAATCTATATTTATATTCCTCAAGAATTGTGTCCTTGTCATTCTGACTGTCAGTTTTAATTTTCTAAACAAATAAACAAGAGAAGGTGTTATCTTTTGCAGCAAACTTTTAGGAGCGGTTTGTTTATCTGGCGTAAATTTAAGCCTGAAAAGATCTCTTTCTTCCATGAGAACGGGTTAAACTTTTAATACCTACAGGTAGATCATCTGCTGTAAAACGCCAATCTACAATGATTTAAAGTAGTGTTATACAAATACAGAACTTATTTGTAGAATATCTTTCTAGAACAGTTTTCAGATAAATTCTTGCAGGTGCTTGTAAACACAAGAGCTAGATAGATAAGCGTGAACGTTTTACTGTTCAAATACAGTTAAAGATTTTAATTCACAATCAGATGCTTTGTGTGCTCATAGTTTTGATACACCCTGTATTGAATAAAATATTTCCTAATATTCAAATAGGATCAAAACGCTTGGGGAAGCCAAACTCTCAGAGAATTTCAAAATATTTTAGTGATGTGGTAGTTTATAACTACATATAACGTAAAATGAATATTATTGTGTAAAGGCCTATAGAAATCTATCTACGACAATAGTATAGATATGAAATTGAATTTCTATACAATATAGGTCGCATATTGACAAAACAATTATTGTTTATGTGTGACGTACTCGCTTTCTAACTCAAGACTCGTACGCCATATCTGTTGTAATGTCAGAATGCCTCTAAACTGGAAGTCTTTTGATTCAGACAGTTTTGCAGCACTTCTCCGAGTGCTTTTTTGAGTGGTCCAAAAAAGTGGCCATCGCATAGGAATAAATTCGAACTGTAGAGAAAATGTATAAATGATTTCCATTTAAATTTGGTAAATTTATTTTAGATCAAAATAGCGATATGACGCCTAGCACTGCCATGGAACACCAGCCCTTCTGATCGACTGAGTTTGCCACCTAATTCGGTTCAACAACTAGGTACGAATAATAAGAAGCATTAATTAATCTTTGTTTGTGTAAAAAAATCAATGCTTATAGCACCTTTCATGTTCTAAACAACACTCAAACACCTCTTTTCAGCAGCCGGCGATTTTTTGGATATTCGAATTGCCTATGTTTCTATTGCACATCTTGTTGTTTTACGGAATAAAACAGTGCACCAAAGATTCATTGCACGCTAGAGTTATTTAAGAAAACTTCCTTGAAAGGAGAATAAGGAGGCATTTGAATATTGATATTACCAAATTGTGCTCTAATGCTGTTCAAAAGTTTAGTTGGTTTTACATTTTTACATGATAAACTGGTTGTTCTAATTTGTTATATTTTAAAGGTATAGAAAAATAATAGTGCCATCACGTTTTATAAGAGTTATTTGCAACTATTGCTAATAATTTTAGTAGTCATAATCTTTCCACGAATATTAAAAATAGTTGTTTCCATCCGGGGATTATGTGCTATCACTAAAGAGCGGATTCTTAGGCAAATGCCTTTTGTAGATTTAGCTTTAATCTTAGGGAAATTAATAAATAAGCGCGAATCAAACATTTTCACGTCTATTGACATGTATTTTATTTTGCCTATAATGCCAATTTCATTAGTTTACTGCCTATTTGTCTGCATTACTTCGAATTTTAAAGTTTTAGCTGACAGTATCACTAAGTTACAGAGGGCAGGCTTAACTTTAATTGATTTCTTCTGGATTTTGGAAGAAGTCGAAGACTCTTTAAAACATACGAATGTAACAGACAAACTGAAGTCTGTATTAAATAAAAATCCTGATCTAGGAGTATTAAGAAAGATATCTATATCTAAAGTATAGGTACTTAGTGGTGAAAAAAAAGAAGTGGATTTTTTACAGAAAGCAATTTAGAACATGCATTAGTTACTTATTTTGAGGGCAAATTTAACAGTTAAGTCGCAGATTTGTACGTTATTCTTCAATGTACAGTCGCAGTCAAAAAATGGGACACTGTCAATTCTAATTAATAAATGTCATCAAAAGTGATTATTCAATTATGAAAAATGCCAGCACATATTGGAAATACGGATAAAGCGAGAATAATTGCTCATTTTGACGTATTTTGAGAATTAGGTCAAAAAGTGTCCCGTTTTTTTTTGGCCTGTATATTATGTATTATGTGTGAATTATTGATGCCTATTTGAAACTCTTTAATGCTTATTTTGTGTTTTTATTGTGCCTATTTGCCTGCCTTTTTCCACATTTTCAGTGCCTAAAAATCCGCTCTTTAGCTATCACAAATAACCTTTACTAATTGTGTGTTTGGTTTCCAACTGAACTAGACGAGATTCAAATTTAAGGTAAAGAAATCGCATGGGACATGGAGGTTTTCAAGACAAAACACTTAATATGCAAATGGCGGCAAGCTAAGGCTGATAATTGTGCTACACTTTAACAGCCTCCTATAAAATTTTACTATGTAAGCTTCTAAGAAATCGCATAAAGGAGCAAATAAATACATCACTGCGTGTAATCGCCCTAATAGGCAGGAATTCTTCAGAACACGTTTTTATTTTCGACAAAAGGAAAACAGGTTTTGCAAACTGCCCAGGTAATTTATTGCAATTTGATTTTCTGGCCCAATAAAAGCAAAAACGATTGGTGGGCGAATCCGAAACCGAAACAGGATATGTTTGGGAGAAACAATTCAAACTCTAAAACTTAGAAAAGCATGCATGTCGGCGATCTACCACTTTGGTAATTACACAAATACTTTTAATAATAATTGATCAGCCCGAGCGGCTAAGCAGCATCCTGCAGTCATCAAGATCGGGAGGACGTGACAAGGTAGGATACCTGGTGGATTAGGAGATGGCCGATAGGCTGACACCAGATGGACACGCCGATAGCCAACTGGGCCCTCCCGCGGCAATTAGCCACTAATTCTCGTGTAGCTGCCCGATTAACATCTAAATATTTCTTTGTTATGCTGTGCGGTTCTGCTAATTGTTCGCTCCAAGAATTTCCGTCCCTTTTCTCAGATAAAGCCTGGATTCTTGACGCGCTTATTGGAAACAGCTTTTACCGATCCCATTTAAACTATGCCATTCTGGTGCGAAAGACAATTGCTTAGTTCAGAGTCAGTGACGTAGTTATCATACCCAAACATTCATGTGGTCATCTTGTCTGTTTAATAATTATATTATACGATATTCTTTGATGTAGTATTTAGCCCGAAACAGTGTCAAAGTATTTAGTATTTCTTTTTAAATGCTGCATTGATATTTCTTATAAAAAATATTACTTTATAAATATTTCTTATATCCAGGGTAACACATGGGAGGGGGTACATAGATAATTGAAGAGCACTGAAACGCAAAATACAGAAATACTTACGTATATAGGTAATGAAGACTTATACCTATACAACGTAAATAAACTATATTTCTTCCAAAAGAAATGTTTGAAAATCAGAGCCGCGCCATCCATTAGGGCAGAACGGCCAGTACCGTTGGGCCTCCCACTACTTTAACATTTAAACTTCTAATATCTACAGTTTAGAATGTTCTTCTGTATTGTACTTATTTAACAACTTAAATATGTATTATCAAAAACCTCTTGTAAATCACCGATTTCAGTTAAAGAAAATGCACTTCACACTTCTTTATTAAATACAATCCAAACATTATTCAATTATAAAAAGTACCACAAAGTGCGACCCTGCATTTTTTTTTGCAGGCGTGCACCACACGATTCACGAATCTGCAGATTTTATCCTGTTGTAGATTCTTGTCTAGAAATCGTTGCTCGCTGGCTGGATTTTTGTGCGTATACAGTGTGTTCCAGATCGAGTGGGATTGCATGGGTAACTTTCTTATCAGTGAAGATAGAGATTTTGTTAAATGGGCAATGTTTTGCAGTTTCATATGCTGATTTAAAATCTGTTTGAAAAAGTTCAAAATGTTGAACCAGTCAGAAGTTATTAAAAAAAAACTAAAAAATCTGGTGTGATACACGCACACAACTTCCTTTTACAGTGATCTTATAATTAGCCAAAAATTTTGATTTTAAATGTTTAAGCATTTGTCAAAAATTTTCAAAAATTACAAATGCTACAAAAACGGTGCAAAATAGAGCCTTAGTTGAAGAGACAAATTTTCTCTAGAATTTTAAGCTGAATTCAAAAATGTAATAATTTGCCGGGTGTTCTATTTAAAATAGGAGTTAATAAAAAAATAGGAAAAAAACAAAAGAAACCCATTTTAGAAGTATTCAACTGGAAAATCACCTACCTCACATCAATACACATTAAGAATGTGAAGATTGAAAGAATCGTTAGAACCGTTTTTGAAAAAATCGAAAAACACTGAAAAATCACAAGTGTGAACACCTACTTCCGGTTAAGCGATTTTCTTCAAAAGCTTGCTGTCGCATCTACATAGCACACAAAACTTATATATGAAGTTTCAACGCCATACCTCTTTTCGTTTTTGAGATATTCTGTTCACAGACAGACACACATACAGACAAATGAAAAAAATATGTTTTTTGGGTTCAGGGGACTCTAAAACGTGAAGATCAGTTGAAAATTCAATTTCGAATTTTTGGGGTGAATCCAATACTTCCTTTATTGTCATTTTCTGGTATGTCAAATATCTTCGTTAAGTATAAGAGATACGAAAAAAAGTTTCGTATGAAAGTCACTGTTTTCCATAAGATCAATTTAAAATTCAAGATGACTACTTTTGAGGTACTCGTATCAACTTCTTTAAGTTAAATGGGCGCCATATTGGATTTTTAGGTTACTAAATAGAATTTTTAATTCTCTTTTCAGCAATGTAAGATAACGTATGATTGCATAAAAATGCCAGTAAAATTAATTGTTTTTACATTTTAATCGAGTAGGTTTACGTGAATCCAAACAAAAACAAAAAAAATATTTAAAAAACAAAACGTAATCCTGATAATCACATGAAATGATCAAGATGCTGGCCATTGTTATCTAAACATAGTTGCCACCAATTGACGACACGACGGGTTACTTTACGCAAACTTTGTTATTGTTTTTCATCATAGCTACTTACCTACTTGATTATACATTTAAAAAGTAGTATCATGATGTTTTTTGTGGTTAAAGTACTTAGTCTGAATTAACATGTTACTAAATATTATAGGAATTACGTACAAAGGTTTTCTAAACTAAATTTAACCTAATTTTGTTTGGATCCATGTAAGCCTACTTGATTAAAATGTAAAAACAATTAATTTTACTGGTATTTTTATTCAATCATACGTTATCTTACATATTACAACTGCAGCATGTAAGTCGCTAACACTACCAACCAATTGGACTCTAACTTTTCGAAGCCCACCTGTCGATTCTTGCCGTGCAAGTTTTAAGAATAACGGTCTTGACTAATTCTTTCTTCGATCTGTCTTTCAACTGGCGAAACGGAAGGGCTGATCTCCATCTATCAGCAGGTTCTATATCTTTTTCTAGTTCACAATTCTCGGCACAAAAGCTGCAGTGTTTTTTTAATGAAATGGTTGTATTTCCGATCTGCATTGTATCCTCAAATTACTCAAGGTACTGGCCACTCTATCAGTAAATCATGTTTGAGATCTTGATGCTATTGTATAGTCCCTGTCGTCACTAATTTTCTCTTCAAATTCTACGTATCTGTTGTCGCGGTAGTCTTTACTGCACTTTATAATAAAGGTTTCCCAACAAGAACGATATGTTTTTAAAATTAAATAAAATAGAAAATATTTGAGACAAAAGCAAAACTTTTTATTTATTTTATAGTACAACTTATGACAATTATGTTTTGAATAACACATTATTCAAATGTCTACCTCGGCTTCGTTTGCAGGATCGAATCCGATGAACCCAATTTTCGGTAACTTTGTGCAATACATCAGGTGTAATTTAATTAATGCAGCGTTCGATGTTCAATTTCAAAGCGTTAATAGTTCGAGGTTTATTGTCATAGACCAACGACTTTAAATAGCCCCACAAGAAGAAGTCCAAAGGTATTAAATCACAACTTCTTGGAGGCCAATTAACAGTTCCATTTCTGGAGACCACAGACTAACCAAACTTTTCTCTCTTTTATAAAATTTTTGGATAATAACCAAACGTTGTTGAAGCGTGTATTTTGAAGTGATGAATTGTCAAACTATACTAAAAACAAATGACAGCTAGTGAGATTTCTAAAATTTTAGATATGGTTGCTATGACGTTTTAAAAACATATCGTTTCTATTGGGAAACCCATAGTTTGTATGTGCCGAGTACCAGCCACTGTAAGTTTTACAATGCGATTGCTACAAGCAAATTTCCACTCAAAATAGCATACATTTGTCTTTCATTTTTCATAAGGTTTTTACTGCAACAACAGAAACCAAAAATCAAAACAATTCCTCTTATATTTGTATATTTTCTGGTAATATATATATATATTACTATTATATGAAATGCCCAGAGGTGACGAAATGTCATCATGCAATTTCTTGTAGATAATCATGTCCTAAAACATATTCATAAATGATACAACATTTTTGACTTAAGCAAACATTTCGATTTGGCGGCCGGACTACATGCTGAAAACAATAATTCTTATAAAGAACAACACAAATATTTACAAATATACCAGTCATTTACCTATATTTGTATTTCTTAAACGAAAAGCGGTAGGGTACGAACCAAAGAAGTCAAGAACATCAACAATAAACGAAATCCTACAATTTTTGAAAGAATTACTAGATGACAAATTTTTAATGATGAATGTGATTTCATTTACTTATACCATTTTATTTGCAACTGACATCTTGACTGTCTTTATTAGACTTTTCATACGTCAAAAGTATGTTGTTATTGCATACAATGCAGTAAAAAATTTATTGCACGCTTCTGTCATTTGATTGCACACTCTCAATTTAAAACAATGAAAGCATACATAACATGATTTTTAATGAGTGTTCAGTTTGAAATGACGTGACGTTTTTAAATCCGGTTTAACATAAATATATGGAAGTCGAAAAAATTATGTAAAAAACTCATATCTAAAGCTTCTGTTTTACACTTGTGAAATTTAGAGAATTTGCCTTCGACTCATTCTTTAAACTTTCTGAAGCGTGCAAAATTGTGGCCTTTTGGGTACTTGCTGTATAATAGTATATTGTATGTTAAGAGCTGAAAGTGCATTCTTGCCGCTTACGCATGAATATTGCTGGTAGAGGCAAAGCCGAAACCAGCAATCATGCAAAAGCGGCAAGCGCACTTTTAGCTCGAAATTTACATACTATTTTTTCGACGACTGAGCATATTATTAATGAAACACATCATATTTCAGTTTATTGCAAATATTAATTGACAATCAAGTTAACATTACTCGCGCAGTCTATTAGACATGTGACGCGATTATTTCGACAAATGACGGGCATTGTCAAGGAAACATTCGGACGTGGCTACCTATTTTGTTCACGCGGAAACCCAAAACGCTCGGCGAGCGGCAAAGTGATGAAAACGTACACAAAGAATCATTGAAAATGAACAAGGCTATGTAACCAACATTACAGTAGTTGATTTACGTTTTCTGAATGGTCTATACATGATCAGAAATATTATTTACATTGAAAGTTCTATAAAATTTTGAAAATTGTAGTAGCCTTCAAAAAACATTGTTTCAAATGTGTAACATGTGTTGCACAACCCTGTTCATTTTCAATGATCGTGTGTGTACTATAAATACCTACTTATACAGTATACACTAGTATCATAATATACTATTCGAGCACCTCATCAGGGTTATCAAGGTTATCAGAGAAACCGTTGACAGAACTTCTTGCTTTGAGGCAGATCATTTGGGGCGATTTCATGAAAGCTTTTAAAAAGTAGGGGTGAAATTTAAATCTTCTTTAAGGATACTTTGACAAATACTGTATGAAAGGGGTATCTATCGGCTGCTTCTCGATCACTGCTCTCACTGCTTTACGAAATGCGCTTGCTGCTTTCCTATACATGTGATACAATATGACGAAGAGCTTTACTAAACATGTCATAGTGAACCTCCACATATGGAAATTTCATCAGAAACTTTTCGGACGCGTTTCGAGTGGAGTAAACCCATCCGTAATTGCTTTTTTGACCGCCTCTAAAGTATGATCAAAAATTAATCTCATCTAGTAGGGCTGTAGATGTGCAAACCAACGCCTATAAAATTGGCTTACATACTTATATTTAATTCAAACTGTCAAATTGTATGATTAAATATTTTTTTTATCCATCTTATTACAATATTATATTGAAATAAATGAATTTGCACGTAACAGTGATGTAATTATCCAACAAATAAACTTGCGCCGGTCGAATAGACACTTCATCTTAAATCTAACCTAAAAATAAAATATCTTAGAGCCAGTTTCAAAGGCAGCAATTTGTTCTTTCGTAGCCACACTAGATGAGCTTAATTTTTGATCATACTTTATATATCTAGCATACACCGTTTTTTATGTTTATTGAAAACCATGACTTAAAATTAAAGGCCTTGTCTAAAAACCAATTTAGAACTTTTCAAATTAAGCTGACAAAAAGTGATAGTTGTATCAAATAAAATAACCTACAATACTTTCTGAATCAACATTGCATCTACCGAGTGGTAGGTTGTAGCTCTGAACATAGGTGCTTTATATTTTAGAATACTTACATTTTTAAATTTATATTTCATGCAACAGTAGCATTATAGAATTATTTTTTAATATTAAACGACGCGGAATATTATCCTCTTTAATTTGGTACAATAACAAATACTTTTTCTTTTCCAAAATATCGATCAAAAAATATTCCGAATCTTAACTATTGTTTGGATAGGTACTTTATAATTTAGTTTTCCAATAGCTATTTACATTAGAAGTGCGGTCGGTTGCATTTTATGGGCGGTTTTAATTTTCAAAGCACGACGCGAAGCGGCGTGCTTTGATAAAACCGAGCGCACGAAACAAGTTTAGAAACGTGATGTTTTACTGAACAAGTATGGCTGGTTTGAGCACGACCGTCAGCTAGTACTTAAAAGGCTTACGAATTTAGTAAAACCACTTTTCTAACGCATGCCGTATCGCTTTTTATATAGAAATATTAAATGTTTATGTAAAAGTGACATTAAATATCAACACATAACCAAGCTGAGCAGAACTAGATTTTATGTAAATAAGCACAATAATCAGCTCCAGTTGATGTTATATGTTTGTCAGTACTGAAGCGCATTGTTGGTGGCAGTGAAAGTCTATGTCGAGGTTAGTAGGTTAAGTTTTAAGTCAGTTTTGACACTAACTGACGCAAAACCTAATTTGCGAACCTCGCATTTGCTATTGACTTTTAGTGCCACCAAAAATATACTTTAGTATTTCCAAACGTAAAAGTAATCGTCGTTGCTATACTCTAATGGTTGCTATGGAGTAAAATGCCACTTTTTTCAACGTTTTTGAATGTAGAAATATAGTATCCACGTTACCATATGAAATGCGGCAAAAGGCTTAACGCACTGAGTATTGTATTAGTACGTTTTTTGGGCAACATACTTTGCTTCCGATTATCAAAACTACCGGTTGCAACCAAGCAAGTTGTCTTCAGTAAATTTTGTAGTCGGCCCCTCATCAAAACGCTTTAAAACGTCAAAAATCAGAGTTGTAAATATCAAATTTCTGTATTGTTCCAAAACTCAACTGTACCATGAATTACGTAGCCATTTTATCGCACTGGGATGCGCAAAAACTGTGACTAACGGTAAAATCGTAGTTACGGTGAACGTCAACTGTATATGAATGTGTTGTCTATAATATGTAAGAAGGCCAAAAATATTTTCTTTATTTTTACGAATTTGTATGGATCTTTTGCAGATATGTTTTGTATTTGTATCAGTTCTTGAATATTTTTATACCATAATTGTGAACCATTGCTAATGTTGTACATTCTTTAATGTATTTCGCATATTTATAACTACAGTACGGATTTTATGCAAACTGCATATTATTCTTGTTTACATAGAATTTCGGCTTAGACCGCGTAGTCTTTGTGGATAAACACCCAGCATTTTCTGGCTAATTGTGCCTTGCACCTTGTGAACTCGAGCAAGGATCCACGCGATAGCCATGCTCTTTGGTGGCTCGTGTTGTTTGAGTACGGGGTGAGTTGGAAATGATGATACTTAGGCAGATTTGGCCTTTTTTCTGTTTATGCGCATACATATTGACTAACGTTTTGCAGGACCATGTACTTATGTCTGTCTCAACCAGAACCATGACACTGTTTACGGCGCATCTCAGCGACTTTACTAATGGATGGCGATGGTGACATAACCACACTTAAGAGACATGGGGGATGGCGATCTGCCAGTATCGCTGAGAGATACATAAAAGAATCTTTACAAAGTAAAATTACAATTGTTAAACAGATATAGCATCAAGAACACTTAAAGACTAATGAAGATATTAAGAGTCTTTTAATAGAAAATAATCCCGTTGAAGAATGATGTTCAGGATTTAGCAGCTGAATGTCATGTTACATGGAAAAAATCCTGGACAAGTGTTCCATCTTATTAGTAACATTAATTTCTTTGAAGTACATTGAAAACAAATACATAATGTCTTTTTAGTTGCTCAACTTATTTCCTATTGAAGCTTTTAGGTTGTTTAATTATTCTCTTCCATTGATAACAGTCCTAAAATCAATAATTTACTAATTCTGTTACAAAAGCGCTAAACAACTATCAGCAACCATTGAAAATGATGATGATAGTGATTGTTATTATTATTATTATTTGATTATCAACATTATGAACTTATATCACATACAATGAAAATGCTATGCAAGGTGCTGGTGAAAATTGGGAACATTTTAATTGTGAATCAGCAGTACATGTAAACCTTACTAAAATATCCAATTGACAATGTATCTTGTATAAATAGGATTTTATTTTCAATGCCATATCGCTTTACCATTGTTTTGCAGCCCATTCACACAAACAATCCGTTTTCAAACAGAAAAGCGCGGAAGCGATCTGCACAAACAACATCGTTTTGCAAATAAACTGACCGGGCGTTTTGCAAAAAGCAGCGGCCGTGGAACACGTATCGAAACGATAAATATTGAATGTATAATTAAAAACCAACACAAATACGCAGACCACCAAACGCAAACACGGCTACCTTAATATTCTTTCCGATGAGTGATCGAATAAAATAAACACCCCTAATTAATTCAAATGTAAACATTGATTCCGCCTGAAAAGACACGATTTAGATCAATAAAACAGGGCGCAGCATATGGACTCCAATAAAACAAATCAAGGCGGCTGCGAGTGGTGCAATAAAACACTATCGACAGGATTAGTCGAAAGGACCTGGAGGTATGGGGCTTAACATGTGGCGAATTCTTCCGCATCGTTGGTCGCTTTATTCGCATTATTTTTGGATTAAAGAGCTCCAACGCGTTTTATTATCCTCCCGAAACTTTTAGCATCCTAGTTAGGGGGAGGCGCGCTGGCCGCTACGAAAGTTGCAAACAGTTAGAGTCGACAGTTTGGTAGGTATATGTTGCTGAATTTTTCCAATAAACAATTGACTTGTGAAAATAAAAACATAATTTCTCAAATGTGTGTTTCTTTCTTAATTATTTTTCAAACTGATTTTGTTCATATTCAAAAACTTACAGAAAGAGTAAAATCTTGATGCATTTCTCTTTAAAACCGTGTAGAATGAGTACCTATACACAGTTAAGACGAAAGGCTTAGAAAAATCATTTTTATGATAGAACAAATGTGTCAGATCTTGCTAAATTTTAAATCTAGTCTTTTGCAATATACGTAGAAGCAGCTACATAGCAGTCGAAACAACTTAAAAGTTAATATTATAGAAGGTAAACAAAGATATGTATGTAAAACGTCTCTAAATTGAAAAATTTTACTTAAAAAATAAAGAATCCGAAGAGGCTAATACGTAATACATAATAAAATTTCAGATTGACCCAAACACCCATCAAAGTAGTGAAAATGGGTAAGCGCTTTTGACGGAAGATGCAGCAAAACCTTTAATTCTAGGTTTATCTATTTTCCAAAAATATATGCATAAGTTGCAATAAAGAAATCTAAGTCACACTGGCGAAAGGCCTTGTTAACAAACATAGCAAACAATGTGCATGAAACCGTTTTCAGTGTGCAACCTTTACTGAGTAACTAAAGCATTAATAAATAAAATCTTAGCCCATCTTATAGTAGCTATATGAATCTATCTACTAAAGGTGTTTAAATGCAAGAATATATTTTTGACTATTCAATTCACCTGTCATCCGTCAAAAAGTGACCAATGAAAATCCAGAATTCTGACGTTTCTTGACCAATCCAAAAAATATCAGTGGATATATCTTCCTAGAAGGTATTCAAGTGACTATTTTAAACAAATGTGATTTTTATTAGAAAAAGTCAATATTAGTGTTCTGTTACTATAGAAATTGCGTAGTTTGTTGCTACATTTACTGAAAACTAATTTGAAAAAGTAGTTTGGTTCATTAAATAGTCCCTCGAATACCATTCTTAGTCAAAGTTAAGTAGATTATTTTTGCGGTGGTATCACTACTCATGTCCATTGCGCTTGGGATTAGGACTCGTGCTAGCGCACTCGTCCTAATCGTACCAAAGCGCAATGGACATTCGTGACACCACCACAAAAATAGTCGACATAAGTTTGACTACTCATGGTATTATAAGTGATTATACAACTCATCATAAATTTGACCAATAGTGATTGAGAATTTTACTTAGTTACAAGGTATAGATAAACGAATATATCCTTGACGACGTGGTATAATCACTTCGGTGTTTCGGTGGGTCCAACAAAGCAAAAATAATGGATAATAATAATCTAGAGCCATGACGTAATAACTGTCTATTGCAAAATCGAAACGTCGAATTTGACATAGACTT
Source organism: Agriotes lineatus (assembly GCA_940337035.1). NCBI lineage: Eukaryota > Metazoa > Arthropoda > Insecta > Coleoptera > Elateridae > Agriotes > Agriotes lineatus. The sequence continues at coordinate 58,457 of CALNHX010000807.1, forward strand.
ACAGTGCCACCAACATAAACAGTGCCACTAACACAAACAGTGCCAACCTAAGAAATAAAATAATTTATTATTATCGGTATATTCATTATAATCGTAACGAATACCATTCGAGCAATCGAAAATAATGATTATTTTTCACTCGTAACTCAACGTAATCCTTAAAATACCACTCGAGCTGCGCTCTCGTGGTTTTTCGCAGATTACGTCTCGTTACTCGGAAAATAATCGATAATTTTCGATGCTCTTGTGATATTATAACTGACTATAAAAATAGTTACTACTACAGCTTCATACTATTGTATATAAATACAGGATATTTATAATTAAGAACATTAAAAACAAGAAATAATTCAACAAAATGATTGAGTACTATGTGAGAAATACAGTCATTAAAAGGGAACTACATCTGGTTACCTTTGAAATTTCTTTGCATGTAAATGTGTATGTACTGCTATTATTTATAATTTATTCTAACTAGCGAACACTATCAATTCTTAAGTATACCTAATCTCTAGCTAGGTTGAGAACAATAAAAACACAAAACACAAAAATGTACCTGCCAAAAAATTTCAGGCAACTAGATGCAGTTATTTTTTAATCGCTCTGTATATGCCACAGTTAAAACTCGAATTTAGTCAAAACCAAATTTATTAATAAAAACGATTCCAACAAAGCACTTTCGTTAATACTAATTATAACTAGTCAAAACTAGAATTACCTGCATGTTGTCAGTGAAAACTATAAAATTAATACCAAATAGCGAAATCTGTTTAGGTTGGTTAGGTTTGAACCAACAGTATGTCGGTAATTCTATTTTTGATTAAATTTGAGTATTAACATATGCATAAAATATGGAAAATTCGTAAAATATCTAGTACTTAATTACTACAAATTTTATTTTTACTTAGACAATAAACAAGTACTCATGGCTTTTGGAAGATTTAATATTTTTCAGCATAATTTTTATTATATAGACAGAAATGAATATATTTAGAAGAAACACGAACAGGAAATATTTAGCAATTCCTAGAGATTCCTTCCGGCTGTGGTCCTACTATTGCACGTACTCCTAGGGCGGGTTTATGGCACCTAATTTAATTTGTACCTTCATTATTTCATCTTTTCTAAGTACCAAAACGCGCTAGTATCTAAGTGATTAAATTTCTTCAAGCGTAAGCATGTCAACCAGCATTAGCCGCCAGGGAGAGCTCGCAGCAAACTATTCCAACTATCCGCTCAAACGTTCCTGCAGGAATTTCTTTTAGTACTAGAGCAGCATTATACATAAAATTTAATCTCCATTTTAACGACTCGAAACACAACAGGTGCGCGAGGCCGCCCGTTTAAAAAGCATTTCGGCGCCACTCTTACAAACTAGACTTTGCACGGGCGTTACTTCTAATTTCGCGAAATAATTACGGGATCAGAAGTGGGCCGCCACATTATTGGAACAGTTTTAGGACCTCGTCGGCTGAAAGCTCGCTAAAACTGCAGCGAGCTTTCGGAGCTTATGCGGCTTTATTATTCATGACGCCAGATGTGTCCAGGTCCTGCCCGGATAAACAAGCAATTACCAGATTCTACATGATTAGCCACTGGTTGAGCTGCGTTTTCAGCTACTGGGCTTTGCTTTTGTGCAACGCTTTTGCTCATTTGGGGAGAAGCTCGCATTTGCTAATGTGCTCGCGCCGTTGAAATGGAAAAGGTTTGCAGTCGTTGTTCATTTTGCAGTCTACAGTCGTAAATCGAAAAAGCATTGGAAATAAAAGTTAGTTAGAGTCACCAATTAATATGTATTCACTTAGGCAATTCTATTTGTTTTATGATAAAATAAGTTAATGTTTTTCTATGGAAATTCGAACTTAAATCTAGAAGTCTTAGAAAACCAAAGTAAACAACGAATTGCTGATGATTGTTTTTATTAAGTCGAACATTAATGATGTAGTTCATCATTTTCGGCATTATTAGCAATTATAATTTATTTTAAAAAAATTAAAATCGTTATAAATTGACATAAAGGAATACAACCTTAAAAAATCTGTAAAGGGCTTTACCTGCAACTTCCCTCGCAAATGGACGTTGTCAGAGCCGGATTAAGGATATGTGAGGCCCAGGGCTAAATTTTTTTAGAGGCCCCATTCCCATTTAAGCAACGGGTACAAAAGGATCTAAATGATTAGAAACCGCACTAGATTATAACCTTCCAATCTTTTCGAGGCCCCCGAAATTCGGTGGCCCGGGGCTGCAGCCCCCTTAGCCCCCCCTTTAATCCGGCTCTGGACGTTGTGACAGTAAATAATTTTAAAAGCTAAATAGTCAGGACTAGATTTGAGAAAAAGGCTTCCGTTACGAGTCAGGTCTAGAAGCAAATCATATTACTTTTGAGTTAGAGATGTTTTCTAGCTAATTTGACCTCGCTGAATCCGAAAATCCCTGTTACCAACTCGAAATCCCGACCGTAAGTGAGATATTCAAGATGGCGGCCAAAAGCCGGAAATCGACACATTTTCCGCCTCCTAAGACGTATAAACGTAATTTAAACATCAAATTATAAGTTTTTGAGGGCAAGGAACACACCCGTATAAATAAAAATAGCATTTGGAGTCAGTAAAATAATTTATTAATTTTTAATCAATTTTTAAGCCAAGAAAAGACAAGTCTTAAAAAACATTTTCGCTATGTGTATTTAAGCATAGAACTCGGTATTTACAGATCTTCATGCATGGGTCGGACTCTTTTCTGCACCGGAACTGGTTCGTCTCTAGTCCTGCGACCGAGTTTAATCCTTTAAACAAGATTTCGTCTGAACATTTGGTATGTTTGGATGGCTAATTCACTGCGCTAGGCTAGCGTGAGCGTCCAACGTTTCATTGTGCGTACATCTTGCGTTATACCCAAAATTCCACCTGAAGCACTCTTGCAAGTGCCGACAAACCACTCTTGTGCGTGATCCGGGTCTACTTGTGCAAACTTCTTTTCGCTTCGCATCACCCTAAAATCTCCAGCAAGAAATTTTGCTTCCACTTCTGCAGGTAACTGATGCATTTGAGCGTTGTATACACTCAATGACTTTAGATAGTTTATATGTCCGTACCAAGCCATGTTGACAGCATTTCAGGAAGAGAGTACAGGAAACATTGCCAGTCTCCACAACGGATTCCTCTATAGTAAACATGGGAAGGATTAGCACTATGTCGATGTAGCTTAACCACAGACAAAAGTTTATGTCATCTTCACTGCGCTTCTTCTAAAAGTCTATAAAATACCCTTGGACTCTTGATGAATACAAAAAGGCTCTTAAATAAATTGTATTCCCTGCTGCTTTCTTGAATTCTTCAGCTACTTCAAAATCATTTTCCTCCAGCATGCTCAAAATCTGTGGGTACAATATTCTCCACAATGCTTGGAAGGTACAAGGTAAGTTTGTGTACTTGCATTCCCTTAGCGTAAGCTTTGCCATCCAAAACTTTTCTTATTGAGCCCTCCGCAAGGAAACCACCCTCATTCCACAACTCTGCCAGGCCACTTCCAGCCATGTGTTGACCTATAGCTTGCAGAAAGTTGATATGACTCACACGTGCATAATTGCCGCTTGTCGCCTATTCGTCAAGATAGCGGCTCAATTAAAAATCACATGTGAGTTAACGCCCTCAAACGTCGCATGCAATTTCTCAAGCAGCAGAAAAACATGTAATTACAGCCATGTTATTCTTTTGGCTAAACAAAAGCCAAACGCCTAAGTTTTAAAAATAGCATTATTGGGGCAAACGGCCCTAAAATAAAATCAGGCCAACAACCCGAGATATTAGCATGTCAACGACCGCTCCGTCTAACAAAGACGGCTTAAAACTTTCCCTTTCACGGGGTTAAGTAAGGTAAATAAGAACGAAGGTGTCAACTCAGAGAACTGGGCCAGCGCCGGAAAGAATTATCCATAAGGAGGTCAATGCAGACATGCCACGCAACAATTAAAGAAATAGCAAATAGCGCGAACAAATTAAATTACAAGTAATTTTAATAAGACTATAGGCATGCGTGGTATGTAAAGAAGCATAATTTAATAAGGAAAACGATGGGCCACATAAAAAAAGCCGCCGTACGAAATTAAGGACCCCAAATGCAAAAATCGATAAAATGCTTCAAATCAACCCCCGTAAGCGAAGCAGTTCATCCCACCCCAAACAAACGGACATCCGAGAGGAAGCGGTGGGAGTAAAAATCCCTTTAAAAAAGAGCCGCAGCCGCCAGAATAATCATCCGATCGAACGCTGTTCTCAGATCAACTACTTCCCTATCTTAGACCCTCCGGTCAATAGGAAGTAACAAACAACAAAAACCTTTTGTTCGATCATTGATCGCAAAAGTCAACTCTGTGACTCCAGGCGACTGTTCGATCTCTGATCACAGCCACCAAAGGGTGTCCGAGTTGTCGCCGACAACGACTGCCATCCTCGCCGTCCACCCGGAGGAACGCCTAGCCCCAGGTCGAATCGAGCCCTAGTAGCCACCGACGTCGCCGCCCGTCTCAAGCCCAGGCCTACGCTGCGCTATGCCCCAGGTCCTGCCGCCCTCTATGCATAGCCCAGGCCCCATGGAGAACCTCGCCGCCTCCGCTGCATCGCTCCGCAGCACCGCGACACGCGACACGCCAGGATGCCGCTCACGTAAGTTCTCAGAAACAAACACAGCTACTCGAATCTAGTTTGCAGAAACCAACACATGCGAGTGAAGACAGACGCCGCCGCCGCCGACACCTACGTCCAGCTCACTGCGAGGAAGATGCCGCCACACAGGCCGCCTCCACGTCAGGGAGCTCGCATCACGCCAAAGACGCCACCGCCGTCTACGCGTACCCCCCAACCTCCACAGAGGGGAACCACCGCCAAGCGACGCCGCTCGCTTGCGCCACCAGCTGACGCCGTTCAGCCCCGCCGCCACTGCACCCATAGCAGAAAGCCGCCTCACACCACCTCCATGCAGGAAGCAATTCGCCGCCGCCGCTACTGCCCCCATAGCAGAAGGCCGCCCGACACCGCTTCCATAGAGGAAACCAATCATCGCCGCCGCCGCAGCATCCACAAAAGACGCTCGGCGCCGCCCCCTCGTAGCCACAAGCTACGCCATGCCAACCTAGAGCCCACGCCTTCCAGCGGGGCCTAGCCATCGATCATCGAGGAAGAGGAGGATGGACAGCCGACGCCCGAATTCGCTGCCCGCCGTCGCCAAGCTCGAGGTTCGCTGCAGCAGCCCGCACCTGGAGTGTGCTGTCGTCAGACGCGTTCTGCTCGGCCCCAAAGGCGCCCCAAGCTTCAGAGAGACGCTAGCTGCTTGCGAACCAGAGAGCGCTCCGGCCCGTCGCGCATCATCCGGCTCGACGCCATCCCCAGGTCGCTCCTGAAACACCAGAAACTCCGCGCCACGAAGAGGACTTCGCCTGAGCTCGCGCTTCCAAGCACCGTCGCCCCGGCTTCGCACAGCTCCGCCGAGGATGCACCTGCCACGGCAATGACGCCTCAAGCCTCCGCCGCCGCCCCCTTGGCCTGCCGCCGAGGTGTGTCATCCTGCCTCCAGGTCGTCCGGAACGTGGACACCGCCCCGCCCCCAAAGGGCCTCGCTAGGACGCGAGCCCCAGGTCTAAGAAGTCCTGGCCGAAGTCTTCCTGCCTTTCGGTCGACCGCCACCATCCGCTTCTCGCCCTCGGAGATGCCCTCCACCGGGCACGCACACGGCATAGCTTATTTTATTTTATTGTTTTTATATATATATTTTTGGGAGTAATTTTATAACATTGTACATATTAATTGTAAATATACGTATGCTTAAAACCAATCATGATCTTCTCCAGGAGCGCCAATAGCCGTCTTTCGTGGACATCCCTACCATGAGCTAGCTTGGTAAATGGTCGTAAAAAGCCATTTTTAACCTTCGTCACGCCCTCGAGTGTGAGGCCAGTGTCGTATTGTGTTAAAGTTAAGGGATATGTGCAGTCCACCCATTCTCAAGATTATACGCTTCTTGTAAATATCAGAGCTTGCCTGAAGCTCAACAAGCTTACAATACAGGGATTGATCCGTAGTCACTACAACATACTTTTTTCCAAGTCCATCTGCTACTGCTATGCACCTTTTGAGGACGGTAGGTACTAAGAGTCGTTAACTCATGCGCCGAATTCAAAATAATTGGCACGAGTCCAACGGCAGATTTAGCAACTATCATTTTTGCATTTTTTGCATTAAATTTCGTCCATCCAATGGTTTCTTCGCACTCAGCTCTCGATATTGAAATGCCAAGTCCTCTAGTCCTCTAACTTTCAATCTAATACTTTTTTTTTATTTCAGAAAAATCTGATGGATCAGTTGATTGAAGTCCCACCCATGCATGAAGATCTGTAAATGCCGAGCTCTATGCTTAAATACACATAGCGAAAATGTTTTTAAGACTTGTCTTTTCTTGACTTAAAAATTGATTACAAATTAATAAATTATTTTATCTACTCCAGTGGGATAAGTAACGCATTACGTCATTCATTTGACACTATTTCAGTTAGGTAATGAAGCTCATTACACCACTCAGTTATGTAATGGTTTCATTACGCAACTGAGTTGTGTAATGACTTCATTACGTAACTGAAATAGTGTCAAATGAATGACATAATGACATTTGCCTATTAAAATATTTTTGAAAATGACAGATCTGACATTTCTCGTAATGCACTTTTCTCAATTTTAGGCAGTCGTAGATAATACTGATAATAGTAGATTATATTATAAGTGAGAGAAATGCATCATTATTTGCGAGTGAGAATTTTGAATCGCGAGTGCCCCAGCACGAGCGATACAATTTCTCACGAGCTTATAATGTCATTTTGCTCACGTGTAATATACGAAGTTTTATCTTACAGTAGCAATTCGTATGCCTAAACAGTTTGAGCCGTCAGAATCTGTCGCAAAACAGACAATAGATAGTTACAGTAGCACCTACTACCATACATTATACAACTGTTTTCGGTGACTAAAATGACGTTTTATTCACTAGTGAGTATAAAATACATTATACAACTGTTTTCAGTGACTAAAATTAAATTTTACTCACTAGTGAGTATAAAAATCTTTTATACTCACTAGTGAATAAAAATTCATTTTAGTCACTGAAAACAGTTGTATAATGTATTTTATACTCACTAGTGAATAAAACGTCATTTTAGTCACCGAAAACAGTGAATAGCACTATTAGCGAACTGTTCGCTTCGAAAGCTGGCGAAGAAGAACGCAGCGGGTCCCGGCCTGCCAATGGTTTTTCCAGATAAAAGACTATCGCCCGAAGACAGATAAGGTCACTGCGCAACGCGCGGGAAAATAACGTTCGAATTCGAAGTTATGGCAGGCGGCGCATTCTGCACGTAACACATTGCGTTGCAGTTTGCTTAGATAATCGCGCCGGCGCGGCGCCGGCCATATTTAACTTTTATGTCGAAGCGAGGTGCGATACGCGTTTCGGCCAAATCACGTAGTGGAAAATAAATTATATTTTTTACAACAGTAATAAATGAATGCATTTAATTCTTTTACTAAAAATTTCTTCATTCTTTATTACACATTTCATTCGCTGGATGTGTACAATTATGTGCAGTCGTTTTCAAACTAACTCGATGCTGAAATATCTAATGCGTATTCCCCGTACGTTTTGTTTAAACAATTTCTGTAGCAGTTGCTAAAAATAATTTTGAGATTAATTTCATATCATCTGAATCTAGAAAAAATAATCTTTCCACTAGTTTAAGAATCATTGAGAAATATTCAAAACTAAGCTTGCAAATTCGATGTGTTGTGATGGTCTTAGGCCCACGACCCGATTCTGCTAGCAGTACAACTTAAGAAACAAGTCAATAAGTGCAGGGTTGGGGTGTTTTATGTAACTGCAATACTAAGCTTAAATTTCAATCAGTAAATGCATTGGAAAAGAAATGCCAGTATTAATAAATGAATTGAGTAAGGAGCGCAAAGGGCAAAGCTTGTTTTTCACAGGGTTGAAGTTGACGTTCAAACTAATTAAATATTAGGTTTGTGCAGAATGAATAGCAGAACCGAAAGAAATTAATAGTCACAAAAAGGTTTGCGAAGTGCATGTCAATGAAGCGTAGATTTCAATATAGCTAAGCAAGGAAATTGTGAGCAATCTAAAAAAGGTATAGGAAGCCCGAATAAAATAATAATACGTTGCAAAGAGCAAATTAGAAAATCAGGCAGCAAGACATAAAAGAGCAAAGAGACATTTTAAAATTAAGAAATGGACAATATTTTAGTTATAAGAAATTTGTCAATATAATTTGTAATCGAATTCATTTCCATAATAAATTTAATTTGATCAAAACCAATTTCCGGTGCCTTGGTAACCATAGTAATAGATCAGATTTTGTTTTTAATAACTGAAATAAGGGAGAACAAATGAATGATTAAATTAAGCTTGACATGTAGTTTTCTGCTCCACTTCAACTAAAGTTTCTATATAATAAATTAAAATATTTCGAGCTAAAAAGTGTATCATTGTGTTGACCAAGTGTTGAAGTTTATGTGGGAACGTTTGTAGGATTTTCGGCAACATAAAGTTAAATTTTCACCGAGAGCATCTCCGACGACCATTGCCAGCCGATCACATCAGGATTCCGATATTGAAATCCGACCAGAAATAGGGTCCACAACCAGGCATTTCTGCTGCGACGCATCAGGCAGGAGTGCAGGAGACCGACCAACAGCAAAAACACCGGAGGAAACCGTTCCAGAGGAAGATACCAGCCGAACATTGCGAAGAACACACCAAATCTTAAGGTACTGTTTTAACCTAAAAGTATCAGTGTTATGATCGGGAAATTTGTGTACATACGAGACCAGACCTTGCTTATCAAGATTCAAGCATATCCTAGCATCCAGCGAAGGCGCAATTCAAATTATAAGCATTTACCCAAATTTGAGGTTAGGCGAAAGTAAACCAATTGCGAGATTTAGTCGGCGTCCCTTCTGACGTCATGTAACAAATTAATTCCTGATACAAATGATAATAATAACCGCCAAAGCGCTACGATTTGAATAAATACCTCTGCGAATGTTCACCATTTTGATTATTTTAAAGTCAACAACGCTGACTGCACGATACGACCCATTTTGTAGGTTTTGACATATCGCATACAATACCTACTGTGTATTGGAACTAATTCAGGTGTACAATGGCGCACCAGATCAAGTAAAAATTACAATCTATTAGGGATTCACCCCTGGGCATAGAGTTAATTGTTCTACTGAGCTAGCGTTTTGATAATAAATTGCAGATAAATAAAATACTTAAAGAGCATACTACCATTTATTTTGGATCTAGTAAATAAAAATACAAGACAACATATTTTAATCAGTCCAAATAAATTTTATAAACAACCCCAAAAGCGAATTAATAACCAAATAAGGGTCCATCTCAGTATGTATAAAATTCCTCAATTTTCAGTAATAAAAAAAATCTGAAAATATTTGTTTCGGGTTTTTGCAATTGCAAAAAGAATGGAGCCCTCCACATTTAGATCTGCAAGGTAATTCCAGAGAGTGTACATTTTTCTAACTATATATTCGAGTGCACATCTTCTGATTGAATTTATGGCCCCTGATTCCTAATTATAATGCAACGCACAGCCCCGCACAAGATTTGCGCATTTATGCGGCTCCCGGCCTAAACAGGTCGACATAACGCACTTATTCTTTGCTCTTTTTTGTCTCGAACAGCATTTATCATGCATCTGTTGCATCTTATTTTTGGCAAGAATAAAGCCTGCACTATGTACAAATCATTACTTTCATCTATTCCTCAGTTTAAGCAAGAATATACAAAATTCATTTTTTTAAGTGCTCACCCTGTATATATTTGTCTGAAATTTTCACTGTTTCCTGCCAGATATATATTGTAATGATACAACTATAAGGGTATTATAATTAAATTTAGAAAATATTAAGAGATTACAATAGTTAAAAATAATTTGGATTTATTCAGGTATAAGGTGGGAATATGAATGGAAAATAGCTATTTGAAAAACAGATGGATTTGAAAATAAAATAATATTGTATAAATTGCAGATTGAAACAAATGGCAAATACTTAATTTGAAATAAAATAGAAATTTTGTAGGTTTAACTCAAATATATTAAAACTAGAGTGTATAAGAAGGGATTTGATATCGTTAGGAAATTTGTTTTAATTATTGATAATAACAAATTTTGAAAAATGTAGTAAATGAATTTGGTGTGATTAAAAATATTTAAAATAACCCTGTTTTTATTGATAAATGTCTTGACTAATAAAAAAGGGTATACTTAAAACCTACGTGGTGGAAAAAATGGAATTTTAAAATAACAAGAAGAAGCGAAGACTTAACTAAGAAAGATTATTGGTATGTGAAAAAAACTAGTGGATAGCAGAATTCTTCTACAAAAGTGGATCATTGAAGAAATAGAATGGGTCAATTTTATTGGAAAATTCCATTTGACATATTACATTAACCAAAGTGGATTACGTCAAGCTGTTTGGAGATAAGTGGGACTTCCAGAGGAGGATCATCGGGTAAAAGAAGTACATTCAATGAGAGTAGCAGATGCGGTAGCAAGTAGATGTCTGCAGGTTTGCTCTGTTGGCTGAATGCTGTAGAAAAGGTGGAGTTTGCTGATCTTGGACGGTTAGGACGTCTTGTCTGTCTGGAAACCGTGCATTGCGGGAAGGTGCTTGGGAGGGTCGAGCAGCAGGTTAAAAGAAGGTTCAAATCTGGAAACGTTGTGCGGGCCAAATTCAAGGTGAGTGATTTCTTATTAAAATCATAACTAGAAACGAAATAAAAACAATTAAGAAATAATTACTTACTGTCTTTTTAATATTGTTGTGTACCGTTGTAAAGATTGGGTATTTGTCACTTGAATTTCAGATTTGTTTTGACAGTTGGTTGGCATAAGTATTGTGACTTATGTAAATGAGATTAAAATATTAGAACATCAAATTTTGAGAAATCAAGTAACTAGATAAAAATCCACCCCGGATGTTTCAGGACCTATTTCTAATAATAATAATTATTGACATTTCAATACATAATAGGGCAAATTTGTATTTTAAAAATAAATTAATATCAATATACTTAAAGGTTCAGTTCAATATACAGGGTGTTCCATAAATATACCGACAAACTTTAAGGGGTGGTAGGGAACATCAAAACAAACATTTTTTGCTTTATAAACATATGTCCGGAAACGCTTCATTTTCGAGATACAGGGTGTTAAAATTTGTAGAAAAAAAACCCTTTAGCCGATTTTAATGAAGTTTCCACAGTTTATTGGTTACTTTATGAGGCATCTTTTGGATCTATTAGAGTTGATACAGTAATTCCAGGGGCGTGCTCACGTGGCAACCCGTTAGTGTTTTTGCATAAAAAAATAACACCCAGTAATTTTTTTGCAATTTTTAAACTTGTTTAAGATGAAGCAACTAAAAACAAAACCTTTTTCACTTAAGAGTTTCGCGTATCTTGCTTCGTTTTTGAGGAAAGAAATTTGAACTATTTTTTTTACAAAATTTAACACCCAGTATCTCGAAAATGAAGCATTTTTGGACATATGTTTATAAAGCAAAAACTGTTTGTTTTGATGTTCCCTACCTCCCCTAAAAGTTTGTCGGTAAATTTATGGAACACCCTGTATAATGTGTATGCAAAATATCACCTTCCTCCGACAAATCGTTTTTGAATTGTACCGCTAACAAACAGCCAGACAGACAGACACGCAGGCAGACCGAATGGACAAAACCTGTTTTTCGTCATCTAGGGACCCTGAAACGTGAAGATTTGAAGAAATCTCGGAAAGTGATTTTTCGTGATTATAATTCTTCCTTCGTCTTTCAGATGAGAGAAGTAATAGTAGATTATATTGTAAGTGAGAGAACTGCATCATTATTTGCAAGTGAGAATTTTGAATCGCGAGTGCCCCAGCACGAGCGATACAATTTCTCACGAGCTTATAATGGCATTTCGCTCACGTGTGATATACGAAGTTTTATCTTACAGTAGCAATTCGTATGGCTAAACAGTTTGAGCAGTCAGAATATGTCGCAAAACAGACAATAGATAGTTACAGTAGCACCTATTACCATACATTAGGTATACAACTGTTTTCAGTGACTAAAATGAAGTTTTATTCACTAGTGAGTATAAAATACATTATACAACTGTTTTCAGTGACTAAAATTAAGTTTAACTCACTAGTGAGTATAAAAAAACATTATACAACTGTTTTCAGTGACTAAAATTAAGTTTAACTCACTAGTGAGTATAAAAATCTTTTATACTCACTAGTGAATAAAACTTCATTTTAGTCACTGAAAACAGTTGTATAATGTATGGTAATAGCTGCTACTGTAAGATAAAAATAATTAAACCTAGTTACGAAGAAAAGCAGAGAATGTGACAGAAATTAAACACAAAAACATACTTTAAGTAGTTTACAAAAATTGTTCAAAATGTAGTCCATTATTGTCAATACAGTGTTGACATCTTTCTTTTACACCTTCTACTGATCGCAGTAGCTTATCAGCTGGAGTATAGTTAGCCGCTTCTCTTATACCTTTTTAAAATCTTCAGTATCTTCGGACACCGTGAGGAAAATTTGATTTTTAAAATAGCAAAGATTGTTCTTTGTTTATTTCGGTTGTCTAAGACTTCTAGATTTAAATTCAAATTTCCATGGAAATCTAGATTTGATACATTTTTAAAATTGTTCGCAATATTTTCTACAAAAACGCTGACTTATTTTATCACAAAAGAAATAAAATTAAAAATCCTATCAAAATATTTAAAAATATACAGGGTGTTCCATTTAAAATAATAAGTTGAATATTGATAGTCGAAACAGTTGACTGTAATCTGCAAACTAACATCGTCAAAATCTAGATATAGTTTAGTATATAGTTTATTGAATCTAAAATTTTTAAATAAGGGGCTATAAACTGGGGCCTTTTTTTAAGATCGGACGGAATATGTATTTTCATTGTAGAAACAAACTTTTAATAGATGCGACGGTTATAAATCAGTATATACATTGCTATGTAGTCTTTTTTATAATATTAACCATTTTTATGGAATTGTTCCCTTCTTCTCTGGTATGCAGCTCTTGGCTGGGTTGTTGCATCAACCCATTCCTGTCGACTGCTATATTTCCTCTTCATTTTGCGGCAGGTACTGAAACTGTCCTGATCCGCTATGCCTCAGCTAAACCATGTTAATTAATGATACTCCGATATATAGCCAATTGGTCTGTTTATGTAGGTACTTTGTAATATTTAGATATGTATGCCGTTTAGTTTATTTGAATTTAAAATTTTGTAGCTTCGATGTCAGTACGCCCGCACCCCGTACTGATCAGTGCAATTCGCGAGTTTAATAGTGCAGTTCTTGCAAGCTTGAAAGAAATCAAGTGAAAACAACGTAGGGGGCGGGAAAATGCGTCATTGGCTATGAGTGTCAAACGCCAAAAATTGTTCTACCTGCTGTTAACCTTGGGCAAAGACCAAAGTGTATTTTATTACGAGCTGGTGAAAGCACGCCTCGTCTCCAGAAGTTTGGCAAGACCAAAAGATGCCAGCGAATCGTCAGTGAGAACCGTTTAGCATCATATATTCCAAATTGGGCTTTTCTTTCGTGTTTTGCACTCTACCATGCTTTATGATGGTACATAGCTCAAGCCACTACGACTTATAATATGTTCAGTTAAGTTTATTCATTGCTTTTGTATTTTTCACCAGTTGCCTATCTTCCGCTACGCTTCTTAGAACGTCTTCATTAGTTATTCTCTCAATAGTCCAGTCAAATGGTAGAAAATAAGGAAAAGTTTTGGTGAAGTTTTGATATTTGGTTCCTATATGTTTTTTGAGTCGCTGTACACGAATATCAGGTTTGCAAACAAAAATTTTGACCGGAAATATGTTCTTTTAAGCAAAAACGGTGTAAAAAAAACGTTTTTTTTAGTTTTTTCTAAAATTACCCGAAATATATCCATTTTTCGTAAATGTTAAACTTATATGAAATGAAAGAAGATAAAATTTCCTTCATTTTATCTACTTGAGGTTTTTTTCACCGGCCAATCGTCCAGCCGCGAGAGCGCCGCGAAGTTGCAGTCCAGTCAAATGGTAGAAAATAGGGGAAAGTTTAGATGGAGTTTTGATATTTGGTCCCTATATGTTTTTTGGGTGGCTGTACACGAATATCAAGTTTTTCAACAAGAATTTTGACGGCAAATATGTTTTCTTAAGCAAAAATGGTGTAAAAAACCGATTTTTATTAGTTTTTTCTAAAATTATTCGAAAACTATCCAATTTCGTAAATGTTAAATCGATATGAAATGAAAGAGGATACAATTTCATACTTTTATGTACTAGAGGTTTTTTTCTCCGATCAATCGTTCAGCCGTGAGAACGCCGCAAAGTTAGGTGTTAAAAGAAAAAAAAAAGGAATTATCCCAGTTTATTTCAAAGTAACTCAAAAATTGTCCATTTTTCGTAAATCAAAAATTGTATATGAAATGAATCTTTATAAATGAAATGAAGGCACACCTGATATTTGCTTACAGCGACCCTAAAAACGTATAGGAACCAAATATCAAAACTCCAAAACTTTCTCCTATTTTCTACCATTTGACTGGACTATAATTTCGTGGCGCTCTCGCGGGTGAACGATCGATGGGAGAAAAAAACGTTGCAGACATAAAATGTAGGAAATTTTATCCTATTTCATTTCATATAGGTTCAACATTTACGAAAAATGGATAGCTTTCGAGTAATTTTAAAAAGCTAAAAGAGAAATCGGTTTTTTACACCGATTTTGCTTAAACAACGTGTTTCCGGTCAAAATTTTTGTTGGCAAACCTGATATTCGTGTACAGCGACCCAAAAACATATAGGAACCAAATATCAAAATACCACCAAAACTTTCCCCTATTCGTCCTTTTTGAACACCATTTGACTGGACTACAATCCAACTATTTTTAAACTTGTTGCGAAGCATGACTGAACACTCTGATTTTTTCCTATTAGCTTTCTTTACAGTCCATGTCTCCGATCCATCCAATAATCTAATCTATGTGAAGGTTTTCAAAAATGTATTCCTTGCTATTATTATGATTGTATACAGTATGTCTCGCAGAGTATCAGAAATAAGGAAATTGACATTGGTAAATTACGAAAGCATTAACTTTTGTTGAGCACGCATCGAGATACTTGATTGGTCAGAAATGGAAACAATTTGAAATTAATTTGAAGTTTATCATTTTTGACCAATCATGTTCCTCGATGCCTACACAGCAATAGGTGATCGGCTAATAATTTTCTAATATTAATTTGGCCATGTCTGATAGTCGGTGAGACACATTGTATATAACAACTAGCATAAACCCCGCGGCATATGCCGCATTTAAAATGTAGGACGAATTTAATATCTTTTGTTGCACTAAAGAAAGTTTTAAAAGCACGCTAGAGATTGGCAGTAAGGAAAAGTTCCAAAAAATATATTTTCAAATGGAAAGTCTCTGTAAAGGAAACGCTTGCCCCTGGAAGGCGTCCTAATTAATATGACGTTGTTGGAACGCAGTCAAAAAAAAAATCCGGAAAGAATTAATGCTCTTGTGACTTATGAGATTATATGTGAGAATTATTTGCTCCACCGAAATAATTTTCAGCTGCCTGCAATCTGTGTTTCTTTTCAGGTTTAAGCCGTTGAGCGCCATAAAAATATAAATGCGGTAACTCAAGTCTCCAGTTACGCCGTTACTGATATTGTTAAATAACTTGATTAATTATTATTTCTTTGGCATTTTAAACTGGCATTATTATTATTATCTTTATAATAGCAACCATAAGTAACTGTTTATAATGTTTATATGCTAGCGAGTTAATTTTCTTCTTAAATCGCTAGTGAATTAATAGTAGATTGCTCTACAAGTTAAGAAAAGTGAGAGTTTTCCAGCAAATGTAAAAGTTTTACGTGAGCATGGAATTTTCCAATGTGTTAAACATGCAATTTTTCCGTGTAGTTGACAAAAATATCTTTTTAAATAATTTTGGTCAAAGTATGGAAGCGCAATGTTTACTGTACTGTATAAATATAAATAACCAATATACATTATAGAATACTTGAAAATGGATGAATCTGTTATTAATTCATTTAGTTTCAATTTAAACTGCAGTGTTCTATAGCAGCTACTTGGCGCATTCGGTTACTTATTTAAAAATAGACCTGCGTTTTTCACATATCTCAGCGGTCGTGCTTTTAAAAACATTATGTTTGTATTTACTTATTTTACAGTACTGCAATTAAAGTGATAATAAATAAATCGATCAAATATTTATTTGCTTTTATTTTATATTCCAATACCAATATAATACAAAATACTATTACTTTCACTTATACTACATAAAGGGCAATGCCATTCAGTATTAGGTACAGATGTTAAGCCAATAAAAATCAGATAAAACCATTCCACGGAACAGTGCAAATTACAGCAAGCAATCATAGGCGTTCCATTATCAGGACCCTTACGCAAACAATATATACTGTTATCTTTAGTTTGCGTGGCTACGAGAGCAGTGGTCCTTGTTTCCGTACTACTACTTTTATTACAAAACATTAAATTTGTACCATTATTAACATTTAACGACTCTTTGAATACATTCCAATCAGTATTAGCTGCAGCATCCTTAACTGCTTTATTTGTGAAATATTTACCGAGAAGTAGGGCATCCAATACCCAACTAAATTTTCAATCCCGGGATTTCGGTATTGAAGTAATTCTATCTGGATCCCGGTATTCAATACCAGGATTGCCGGTGTTCAAACCGGGATTCCCTGTTTTCAGTACCGGTATTTCCAGTATTCAATACCGGGATTTCCGGTGTTCAATACCGGGATTTCCTGTTTTCAGAACCGGTATTTCTAGTATTATCCATATATATCATAGGCTTGTAGGTGTATAATAGGTAAATATGCAAGCAACAGTGACAACACAACTGAACACAGTTTACGCCGTTTATGGACACATCTGCTAACTGCTACTACCCTGAACCATACTAATTATTATCTATCAACATGTTGCTCCATGTCTGGCGCCGGCCAGGCCGGGTAAGGCGACTCGCAGACTCTGCGAACTGCGACGCAGTGCACACAAAAGCAATCCCAAAAATATCGAAAATTCCGGTATTGGGGAAAAATACCGGGATTGAAATACCGGATAAAAAAATTAGGGATCCCGAGATACCGACATTTTGGGATCCCGGGATTGGATGCCCTACCGAGAAGTTCTGGCATCATCACATTGTTAAAAAACTTCATAGCAATAGCGCTTTCTTTTTCCCAAAATACCTCATTGAAATGTATTCTTTCACGGAAAAAATTTTTACTACTCCATACCACAAAATCACAGTAATTAACTCCAGTAATAGCGAGTTGCATTTGTATCTGGTAGTAGTAGCCATGGTTATAATCTAATTTAAATTCTTCATCCTTTTTTTTGTACACCTGAACATTTTAGAACATTTAGGTCATCTATGCCAATGTCCTTTGCGCAATAAAGACACTTAATTTCGACAACCCCCATTTCACCACCAAAAGGGCAAATTCAGATTACTATTTAAAATAGCATCTGCTTTTCCACTTAGATAACAAATATTAAATAATTAACGACACTAACTGTAGAGCAATAATATTGTAATGTTAAACATATACAGTGTGTCCCAGGATTGATGTTACAAGAGGTGAGATGGTCTAAAAAATTTTGAATTTTATTTTAAGGTTCTGGGATTCGGTCCTGCTTGGTTTGAAAAGAATTTTAAGAATATGTTCAGTTTTTGAAAAACAAGTAGGCCTTGACAGGAAAGCGAAAACTATTTTATTTTCAGGTAAAGTACCCTTTGTGTTCATGATACGGCAAAATTTTATTAAGAAAAATTGTTTAGAATGATAAATTATGGCCCGATACAAAATTTCAGAAAGATCTGCCGACTTATAAAAAACCGTTATTTTTGAGATAATTGTATGTTAATTTCAGGTAAACTACCCTTTTTGTTCATGATACGGTAAAATTTTATTAATAAAAGTTGTTTAGAATGACAAATTATAACCCTATACAAAATTTCAGAAGGATCTGTCGACTTAGATTAAAACGTTATTTTTTGGATTAAACAATTGCATTTATTAAAAATTACGGTTAAATCTAAGTCAACAGATCTTTCTGAAATTTTGTATAGCGCCGAAATTTATCATTATAAACAACTTTCCTTAATAGAATTTTGCCGTATCATAAACAAAAAGGGTAGTTTACCTGAAAATAAAATAGTTTTTGCTTCCCTGTCAAGGCCTACTTGTTTTTTAAAAAATGAAAATATTCTTAAAATTCTTTTCAAATCAAGCAGGACCGAATCCCAGAACCTTAAAATAAAATTCAAAAATTTTTAGTACATCTCACCTCTTGTAACATCAATCCTGGGACACACTGTATGTAAGAGAGTGATTATGCTGCACCGATTTGGTGATTAAGTAGAATTTTAAATAGATTAGAGTTAAATTTCTCAGGTGAACAGGTTTTGAGATACTCCGGCAAAGAATTGTATAAATACGCTATATCGTAAGAAAAGGATCGCTCATACATTGCAGTTTTGTGATATGGAGGCGTAATTAAATTTCTATTTCGCATATTAACACTATGAACATCACATCTAAATTCAATAAGTAAATAAGAGGGTACTTTATTTGAGATAATTTTATGAAACAATGTGGCTGAATGAAGTATTCTGCGATTGTGCATATTTAACCATTTAATTTCGTTAAGTTTATGTGTTATGTGATAAAATTTTCTAATACCATGAATAAACCTCAGGCATGTATTTTGCATATGCTGAATTCTTTTACTGTCCGCACTGTCTATGATTAAATTTATTAAATTGTGCCATGGAAGAGACCTCCTCATAATCAAAATTAGCAAAATCTCTGTAAGTATACAAAAAAACTTTTGCGATGAAATTTACATTTAATAGGGTAGTCACAATAAACCAAACAATGTTCGGATAATCCATGTACATCAGTCGCACCGTAATTGACTATACATTTTTTATCGTTTACCCTAAGTTGTTAACGGAATTCAGCAATGCCGTCGGATGGGGCAGCTATGTGCATCGACGATGCCCTCTGAAAGCTTGTTTCTTCTAAATCTCTCTGCAGCTTGGCTAGCGGTGGGCACTGTTGAACTACAGTTTGTATACTATGTAGAATCTGAAATCGCACTAGTTAATAAAGGTATTTTACAGCGTCCCTTTTAATAAATTCACCTCTAGCGCGCTATCCATCGCTTCGTATTGCTTTTTGGCTTCACTTACAGCTTCTTTCCAGTTTTCAGACAAGACTTGTCTACTGTCGAGGAATTCTTGTTTCACAACGTACTCGTGATAACTAAACACACGCTTTAGTACGTAACTTAGGCAGTACTATTTATGGGTGATGGAATCTCTAAGTTGTTAACGGAATTCAGCAATGTCGTCGGATGGGGCAGCTATGTGCATCGACAATGCGCTCTGAAAGCTTGTTTCTTCTAAATCTCTCTGCAGCTTGGCTAGCGGTGGGCACTGTTGAACTACAGTTTGTATACTATGTAGAATCTGAAATCGCACTAGTTAATAAAGGTATTTTACAGCGTCCCTTTTAATAAATTCACCTCTAGCGCGCTATCCATCGCTTCGTATTGCTTTTGGCTTCACTTACAGCTTCTTTCCAGTTTTCAGGACAAGACTTGTCTACTGTCGAGGAATTCTTGTTTCACAACGTACTCGTGATAACTAAACACACGCTTTAGTACGTAACTTAGGCAGTACTATTTATGGGTGAAGGAATCTCTAAGTTGTTAACGGAATTCAGCAATGCCGTCGGATGGGGCAGCTATGTGCATCGACGATGCGCTCTGAAAGCTTGTTTCTTCTAAATCTCTCTGCAGCTTGGCTAGCGGTGGGCACTGTTGAACTACAGTTTGTATACTATGTAGAATCTGAAATCGCACTAGTTAATAAAGGTATTTTACAGCGTCCCTTTTAATAAATTCACCTCTAGCGCGCTATCCATCGCTTCGTATTGCTTTTTGGCTTCACTTACAGCTTCTTTCCAGTTTTCAGACAAGACTTGCCTACTGTCGAGGAATTCTTGTTTTATTTCATTTAGCTGCTTTTCTTTTTCCACCAATTTCTCCTTTAAGGAAGGTATCTGTAATTATAATGTACTGTAAAATTATGTCGTTAATAGGATTGATAATAATGAAAATTGTGCAGTGCGAAACGCATTGATTGCCTCTGTTTTTGCCAGATAAAATTTCCATGCAAATCTTAGGTTATGTCACACAAAAGCACACAAAATTAAAATGGAAAATATAATAACGAATACTCACTTTTCTACAACAGAAATGAGGGTTTCCTTCTTCGTAAACTAAAGGCCAGCTGTCAACACGACGATTTTAGCCCTGTTGCCAGATTTACACTGTACGAAATACATTTGTAGAAACGGTTTCAAAATGTACAGATTCGTAGAATTGTACCAGGTCTGGCAACGCTGCTAATATCAAGACCACGCCCACAATCGTAACCACGCATAGACCACGAGTTGATATGTTTGACCTTGGGAACTGTTCTGCTTTATTATAGAGTTATGATTCTAGTTTTTATTTTCCTTTCACTTCTTCCATCAGCTGTTAATAAACAGCATAAGTATTTTAACTTGCACATGAGTAATTTCCATGCTTATATTTCTATTTTTACATTTCTGGATTTGCTTCCGCACGCACTATTATAACCTTTGTAGTTATTTTATTTATTTTCATTAAATATTTATTTTATGTTAGGTGTATTATATCATTGATTGTTATTTCTAAATCGCTAATGGCTATATCATCAGCTTTTTGGAAAAGTTTTCTTACTTTATCGACAGCTTTCTAAATAACTACCGGGTGTCTTAAAAAGAATTACATCTAGTATGCTTTGAATTTCCCATAATGCAATACCAATAACGACCCAGCGACGCATAAAAATTTACATGCAAACAAAATTCAAAACCTACTAGATGTAATTCTTTTTAAGACACCCGATTTAAATTAAACGGGGTTGGCAAAAAAGCGCACCCTTGCCTGACTCCCAGTCGTACCACAGCTTCCGTTGTTCTTCTCCGCATTTAATTAAAGCTATTTGCTTTACATGCAAAAACTACACGATTCATTCAACATACACAAAAAAAATCAAACAACTTGTCGGTGGATACAAAAACCAAACAAATTTGCTAACAGACGATAATGGGAACATTCTACTGGGCACGGAAGAAAAACTAAAAGATGGAAGGATTATATTGAAGGGTTATTTCAAGATGACAGACAACAGACATCACTTAATAGAAGAAAGTACAGAGAGTGGCCCAGAAATAACAAATGAAGAGGTAACATATGCACTCAAAAATATGAAAAAAGGGCAAAACTCCGGGTCCAGACGAATTACCGGTTGAATTATGGAACCTCCTTAACGATGTCAATGTAAATATACTTACAGAACTTTTTAATTCAATTTATAAGACAGGAGACATACCTGAAGAATGGCTGGTGTCGACCTTTATGCAATCCCGAAAAAAACTAAAGCTAAAACTTGTAACGAACACCGAACTATAAGCTTGATGAGTCACACGCTACAAGTACTCCTAAAAATTATACACCACCGGATATATAAAAAACTGGATAGTGACATAAGTGATACACAGTTTGGTTTTCGCAACGGGGTGGGCACCAGAGAGGCATTTATTTAGCTTAAACGTACTAACGCAACGATGCTTAGATGTTAATAAAAAAGTATACGCATGCTTCCTAGACTATCAAAAAGCATTCGATAGAGTTCGACATGACCACTTATGCAAATACTGAAACAAAAACAAATAGACACACGAGACATCAAAATCATTGAAAATATTTACTATCATCAAAAGGCAAACTTTAGAATTGATAGTACACTTTCAGAAAATATAAAAATTCAGAGAGGAGTACGACAGGGGTGTATTCTTTTCCCACTACTCTTTAATGTGTATTCAGAAGCCATAATGAGAGAAGCTCTATACGAGGAAACAGCGGGAACAATTGTCAACGGAATTCCAATCAATAACCTAAGGTATGCAGATGACACCGTGCTGCTAACAGAAAACATCGAGGATATGCAAAGACTAGTACAGAAAGTGTACACAGTAAGTAAACCATACGGCTTAGATCTAAATTTAAATAAAACAAAATCCTAATCTTTACGAAGTCTCCAGAACCCAACATTCAACTGAATGTGGAAAATCAAACCATAGAAAGAGTATATGAATACAAATATTTAGGAACCATGATCAACAGCAATAATGATTCTTCAAAGGAAGTAAGAACAAGAATCGAAATCGCACGTAGCACCTTTATAAAAATGAAACAATTCTTCTGTAATAGAAACTTAAACATAGACCTTAAAATACGTATGTTAAAATGTTATATATTCAGTATCCTGTTGTATGGTATAGAAGCCGCCACACTGAACAAAGCAATGATAAAAAAAGTAGAATCTTTCGAAATGTGGCTTTACAGAAGAATACTCAGAATATGATACGTTGACAGAGTTACCAACAACGAGGTCCTAAGAAGACTAGCAAAGGAATTAGAACTAACTGGTGAAATAAAGAAACGTAAACTCCAGTACCTAGGGCATGTAATGAGAGGAAAGAGATACCAGCTACTTCAAATTATTATACAGGGCACAATTATAGGAAAACGCAGCATTGGACGAAGAAGAATGTCGTGGCTTCGCAACTTAAGAGAATGGTTCAATTGCTCAACAAATCAACTTTTCAGAGCAGCAGTTAACAAGACGCAAATAATCATGATGATTGCCAACCTTCTAAAGAAGACGGCACCTTAAGAAGAAGAAGCTTTACATGCAATTGCTCTAACCTTTTTTGTTTTGATATCTGACACTTATTCTTTCCAAAATACCAAACATTTCCCTTTATTTCACTATAACAAACGCATTTTCCATATCAACAAAGACGATATATATTTACTGTTTGTTTTTTTTTAAATTTTGTCTCGTACATACCAAATGCATATTCGGGAATATAATATAGAAAATTTAAGACTTACGAACAAGTTGATACAAGATAATATCAAATTATCATCACTACATGGACACATCTGAAGGCTAACTAGTTTGCTGAAGACGCCATTGATTCATCTATAAAACCTTATATCGAATAGAACTGGGTCGCCAATGAGTTTTTAATAGAACAAATACTCTCACGATAGCGACGAGAATTCATCTGTATAATCTGAAACAAACTCACTTAACGGCCAGGCCATAAAACATATAAAGTTGACAGTAAAATATCTATAGCATAAAATCGGTGGTCTCTTTCTTTCTTTGTATGTATGTATGCATGTATGTATCTATGTATCTTTGTTCGCTATCACCTCCGAAGATACTGGACCGATTAAATTGTATGATAGCTTAACATTTTGCTAAGTTTTAGGCTTAGATCGTATCCCGGTTTTTATTTTCAAAAAAAGTACGACATTTTTTAAATTTAAGTTAATTATTAGGGCGCGGATTTTAGGCAGTTAAAAAGGTTAAAATAGGCTCCTTATTCAGGCCACAAAAATTACAGGTTTAGGCACTAAAAACCTAAAGTAAGCAATTTAGGCTGCATGGCCTAAATTAGGCAAAGAATAATGTTTTGATTTTTTGAACTTAAAACGACTGCGTGGCGTAGATGGGTAAGCGCCAAGCTTACATTAAGCCAGTCCTCGGTTCGAATCCCGCTGGGGTCGGAATTTTTCCGTATCCTTGGCGATTAGGATCGGGATCAGTGAGACCATTCACAGTTGGGCATCAAATTAACTGTGCTCTACTCAGAACCACAGACCTAAGAGATAGAGTAACAAGGTCAACCCATCACCAAGACACACAACTCACACAATGGTTGCTGCGCAAGCACCAAAGGCGCGCTCCAACTCTGTATCCCGAATCCGGGGCAAGTTGAGCATTGTACCGCCAGATGCCAGCGCATAAACCACCAGCCTCTACACCGCAAGGTAAATGAGGTTACAGATTATATATACATACAAAACGACTTTCGTATGTTTTCTAGGATCTATAGAAATATTTGGGAAATCACAAACTTTAGTTAGTAATTTTATAGAATACACGATTTAATACACCTACGTTAGTGTAGCATTTGGGAAAATAATTCTTTCTTAATGTTGATTCATCGGGCATTTTTTTCTTAGTGTGTTTTTCAAGGAGGTCTCTTTATTCTTTTTTCTGTTGGTCATACTTTAAGTCATCTTTTTAATATGTATATCCTAGAATAAAAACAGCAATTTAAAACACGTTTCCCAGAACAACGTGTTTTAAAAATTTTAAAACCCCAAACAAATATAGCAACAATAATGGTTTATTAACTACTATACAGAACAACACAAGCCAATAATGAAATTTAATTTTCACTCTTCTCATTAATGTGAAAGTGAAATTCACATTTATGAAAATATTGAAGAGTGCCATCATTGGTAGATGACGAAGCATCACTTGTAGAGAACTCGGTTCTAACATTGGCAGAACTAGCTGTTGTAGACGTAGCTCCCCCAAACACCTTTCTGGCTATTTTGATGCGTTCTTCTACGCAGTCTTCAATGTATCCTTCTGCAACGGTAGAAGAACGCCAGCCGCCATGTCGTTTCAGCGAAACTAGATCTCCACCTCCTGCAGCTAGCAAAGTTGCCGAGCTTCTTCGAAAACAGTGCCCCGTATAAGTTTTAGGATTTTCTAATTTCAGATATGCGGCAATTTTAGACGGAAGTTGACCGAAGGTGTTAATTCCCACAGGTTGTCGAGTACATTTCCCATTATTGTAAAACAGGAAGAATCGATCGTTAGGTGTGTTCGCGGGACGTAAAGACGCATATTTTCGGTATACGCTTAAAGGGTTAATGACGAAGCCTTCTCCAATAATAGTGAACTTTCTATCTAAATGAGTTTTGGTATCTCGAAGTGTTACAATGAGAACTTCTCCAGTATCTTGGATATCGTTCACAGTGAGATCGCATAACTCCTTGCGCCGACATGCTCCAGCAATGCCGAAAATCAAAGCAGTCTATAAACGAAGGAAAAATTATTATTTGTTTTAACAACCAAAACGTAAATACCTTCACAAATAAATATGTTTCATCTGAAGCTTCTAACAAAAACTTTTGAATTTGTTCACGAGATAACACCTTCGATTTTTTCACATGATGCCCTACATTTATTTGTTTGAGATAAGCAACTACATTTCCATACTTCTCAATGCATAGGTTTTCTCTAACTTTTAAAGATGACTTCAGCATAGAGTAGTGAGGCCAAAGTGATGCAGGTGACAATGTTTCTTGCTGCAAATCAAATGAATTAAATATGAACGATGTAAATGAAAATGAAAATAATTGCAGACTTACCTTCTCGTCTAAATAGGCCAGAATTACATCTTCCGTCACCGATGAGACTTTGTTCTTTTCTCGCCAATTGCAGAAACTTAAATACACCTTCTCGTACGCTGCTTTGGATTTCACGGGCAACAATTTTTCCCGCAGTAAAATCCCTTTATTTAAAATGTTTTGAGGAATTTCTTCTGACTTTTCCATTTTTGTTTATAAGGTGTTTATAAGTAAAATAAACAACATATCCATAGCGACTCGTGACCAACAGAAAAAATTTTTAATGGCACTCTTGCGAAAACGCTTAAAGTGTCTCGGGTGTCTATGCAACTCGACTGCGTCTCGTTGCATAACAACACCCTCGAACTTTAAGCTTGTGTTTTCGCACTCGTATCATTAATAACTATTTTATTAGACAAAAATAGGTGTATTGCGGCGTCTTCTAGCGGTTTAGGCAAAACGTGTTCTACGGCGCCTGTTTTACCCATACAATGCGCACGGCATGATTGGTGGATCGGAATGTCGGGATTGTTGACAAATAACGGCATCGATAGGGTGCGTTCAGAAACTTCACTCGGGCGTTGTGGTCATGCGTTAGCTTTTGTAAAGATTCACTCAAAACCGTTCATAAACGCATTCTAACAAAAAAAATACTTAAAAGCTCACGTACATGGACTTTCTTTGAAACATTCTTCATGCTTGGACAGGGCTTTGAGATAAAAACAAGTCACATCGCTCATACAAAAAGCACTCTCTTAAAAGTGGCGAAGGTTTCTGAACCACTACTATTCGAAAAACAACCAAAGCCTATTTTAGGCAGTATAAAAAGTTACTTAGGCGTTTATTTCACATTTTAGGCACTTAGGCTTTAATACATATGCATTAAAAAACTTGATTTTGTATGAAACAAATTTCTGTCGTAGTCCCAGACATGGGCCTAAAAAAATTACAATTAGGCAATTGCCCTAGAATCCGCGCTCTATTAATTATATTTAATCCTACTACTAAACCCTTAATGTTCATATACCATTATAGCAGCGCCTTATTCAACGAAGCATCGTTGGTTTAGTGGTAGACTGCTCGTCTGCCACGCGGGCTGCCCGGGTTCGATTTCCGGCCGACGCATCCTTTTTTAAATTTATATTAAGATAGCTTAAAATCACAAATTTTAAGAAAATAGTAGCAAATAATTGTAAATAACGAAAGCTGGTAACGAAATGATCAGAAGCAATAAATAACGGTAAATAACATTTAAACAGGTCAATAAAAACTCCAGGAGACTTGAGAAGCCCCTGTCGGGAGAAACACTGCTTAGTAAAATAATTCCGTAAATGTTACGTAAGTCCTCAATGTCCAGCGAGCCCCCATACTATGATTGTAAGGCCACGTTTGGTATTGTTTACAAGTAGCAGTAGTCGAACTTGGCTTGAAGACTGATAGGCTAGATTATCTCGAGTAAATGGTGTGAAGTAGTTGAAAATTTTGCAAGCGTTAGAATGACCACTAAAGTGAAGGCACGGGTAGGAATGACCATATGACCTACCCTATAGGTAGAATTAAGGCTGATAGGAGATATTTTGCCTTCCATATGGCCAGCTAAACGAATCCGTCATCATAACGCGTAAATAATCTTGCGATAACGTCGCCTTCAAACCAAATTCACATAATTGTGATTGCAAAGAAATTCCAAACCCACACACGCAGGAACCGACGACTCAACGGATTTTAATGATTCAAAAATCTGGAAGTAAAAGTACAAAATTAATAAGCTGTGGAAAATGCAACATTTGGGCGTCTGCAGTGCCCCTTCACGGTCGGGACGAAAATCGCTGGGAAATAAATTCGAAAATACCTAAACGACTAGGTGTAAACTTTGACCCTTAACAAAGTTCGGCTCTAATACATTGTTCATTATATGTTTTGTCCGTTATATGTATCTTGCATTTCTAAGCTTTTACAATACATATTGTATACGTTAGTAGCCAGTTAAAACATTACAACCATACACTAAACGTCGGCAACTCTATACCTATACAGTATGGTGAGTTTACTTTAACATTAATCATGATTAGTGGGGAAGAGAAATGTAATGGTTGATGTTATAGTACCTTTAAGTCAGCAATATATTAAAGCGTTTCTTTTAAAATTGAACATGTATTTATCAAAAGCAAGTATCACTGCAAATTGTTGGAAAGAACATTTAATAATAATAATCCAATGTGTTTATTTTAGAATTCAACATTGTATAATAATTACAAACAATTTTACAGGGTGTTTCAGAAATAAGTACCGTAAAGTGGAAAGGTGCTAGGTTTTCGCAGAATGATAAAAACAGTTAAACACAATGTTCCTTTAAACCTCATCCTTTGGGTTATCCAGGGTGATAAAGGAAGTTCAAACAATACATATTTTATTAAAGAAATCCGCCGGATAGAGAAATTGATTTCAAAGGAAAAACATAGTAATTACTCCTACTAACAAATTACTATACTACTTAATTGTGTCAAATTGTAAGAATACATTTTTAGGCCAAACTTTTTTTAAGAAATGTGTAGATTTACTATTCTCCATTCAATTTCCCACAAATAGGGTACTCTTGATTTAACTCGCTACGAGGTCTTTTTCGAGAGTTTTTGAGTTTTTGTGGCATCTTCGGTGTAGGTAGTAAAATTTTAAGAATAATTTAGGGAAACTAGAAGTATTGAACTATTTAGAAATTTTCCCCAGGGTTTAATACTTCCAATTTCACTAAATTGTTTTTAAGTTTTGCTACCTACACCAAGATGTTACTATTCCCCTATAGTCCAAGAGCCGACCTCAAAAAAATTACACCTAGCGTTAATCGAATACTGACCCGTATTAATTGAAACTTCATGTTAAAGACACCCCATTGTACTTTTTTCACACATCGACCTCTATCGAGAAAAGAATAAACGTTCATTTAATATGGGTCTCTATTCGCTCCTTCTAATACGAGACTGGCACACTCGACAAAGAGCGAGTTAAATTAAAAGTAAATATGTAAGTTTGTGTGGAAATTTGAATAGAGAATAGTAAGCACACACATTTTTCTAGATACAGAACGTTAAAAAAGTTTGGCTAAATACTAATTCTTAAACCCCTGATTCTCCGTCTCTAGATCATTATAATTTGACAAAATTAGGTATGGTAATTCGTCAGTAGAGAAATTAAGATTTCGATCCTGTGAATTCTTTTTTAAATAAAATATATATTGTTTGAATTCTTTTTATCACCCCGTAGAACCCAAAAGAGGAGGTTTACAGAAAAATTGAATTTAACTTTTTTAATTAATTTGCTAAAATCTACCACTCTTCCAATTTACGGTACTTAGTTCTGAAACATCGTATGCTCTAACCCAAAAGCTCTTTGTTTCAACGGCTTCAAAGTTTTTGAAAACAAAATTACATATATTAATTGACCGAGCGAATCAAGGACTGTCGAAACGACTGGATGAAAATTCATTTCAATCTATGTACTGCTGTGATACTTCGCTAACGAGAAAATATTAATGCTAAACGCAAACATACATACAGCATCCAGATATCCTCGTTACTCCACAGGAGCTGGTCATACAAATGAAGTTTAACATGATATCAAAATTTCGCTCCTCAATGAGTCAAATCAGGTAAGTTTAAAAGAAACAAACATTTACAAATAACTTCGCGAACAAAATTGTAATTGACTTCGTCAAATTTGACAGCTGCTTTAATCAAATCTCTGGACCGGAGCACTAATTAATGTATTTTTCTTCAGTTACTCTCATTCAGGTAATTTTGAGTTTTGTTATAATTAATGGCGTAGAAATAAAACACATATCGTAGTTAACTTCATTTTTGAGTTTTAAACAAACAACTGAATTACAAATTTTTATGAGCAAAGTTGAGTGTGTCTACTAGCGCAACAAAATTGGAACTCCCTCACGTTTTCTGTGGCTCTCTTATTTGCACCTTCTTGCCATAACCAAAAGGAACGCTTTTCGATTACTTATAATAAACGCATTGCTTGGCTTTTTTTAACCAAAACTTAAAATTAACGGAAATGCAAATAGCAAACGGACAAAACAAAAGAGTACCCACAATACGCATTATTTTACATTTCAATTATACAAAAAACACCTGAAACCAACTTGATTTTTAAGATCAGCGCACCAAATGACCTTGTATTTTAATACAAAACTTTCAAATGCCTAAATATAAGACAGTCTATTAAAAGAATTTATTCGCCACACTTTTTGAGCCACCACGTATAAAAATATTTTAGTATGTGCACCACCTTCATACCTACAACTTCTATGTAAGCGATTTTTATGTAACTCTCATGATTTCAGAAATATCTTCCAGCCTTGCCTCGTTGCTGGACCACAACGTTGCCACATCAGTTGATAATATTAGGTGTACCCATCGGAGCACATAATAAACGTATGTTTATGTGTAGTTTACTATTTGTCTGTTATGGACACTCTTCACTAATCATAGGATTCATCACAAATTATTGAAATCCATAAAACAATGTTCAATATTCCATGCTTATTCTCGATGCGATCGACTCACTAAGTCTTTTGCTAATTATAACTGGGTTTGCCAAATATATATAACATTACTTTCAAGTAATGTAACCCGTAGTCTCTCGACGTTACAAAAATGCTGTGAATTAAATTCGATATTGTCTGTGGTTTTGAATTGTTTGGACAAAAATAGATAGTATGAGGAAAGAGCCTCCATTTCGTGTTTATTTTATTATATGTGACAATGGTATAGATGCTATATTATACGGGAAAGATTACCTTTTGTGAATGCAATGTTCATCGGAATTTAAATGGTACCAGACTATCGTTTTACTATGTTACGCCGTGCGGTGCGCAGTGGCTCAAACACCCTAAAAAATTCAAAAAAAGCAATAAAACCTTTTTATCCGAAATGGCTGTCATGCTTTTGATTATTTTCATAGACATTTTCCTGTTACTCATAAGTGATACCTTATAGTCTTATCTACCTAAAAATTCCAAGAAAGGAATAATCTGGGGGTCGAATTTTATTTCAGTGATCTGCTGATCACAGAACTATTAGTTAATAGTTGCAGAACAATATTTGCCTAGCATGGGGAAAGTCCCCCTGAAGTGGCTAACGACGCCCGAAACAGTACCACACGGCAAGCTGTGTCATCCTCTACAAAAACTTCGCACGGTTTGTTTGCCTTGTGTATGTATGGTTTCATTAAGTGGACTAAAGTCAATCAATTGTCAGTTGTACAACTAACATTCTGCCTTGAAAATTTAAAATTTCGAATCCCGTTCTAAGCGAGGCCGAAAAAGCCTTTGCTATCGGAAAACTAGAAGAGGAATGGTCACTGCAACGTGTAGCCGATCACGTTGGTTGCTAGTAATACGACAATAACCCCAAAATGTGAAAAATGACAAGTAGTCAGATAGTCAGATATACACTAAGCCACTGTGAATAAAACCAAGTAACTAACATGTGAGCAAACTAAAATGAAATCAAGTTTGGCTTTGAAATATTTGTTGTATGAATAATATCTTGGTGGCACTGTAAGTCTATATCAAATTCGAGGTTAGCAGGTTAGGTTTTGCGTCAGTTTTGACACAGGCTGACACAAAACCTAACCTGCTAACCTCGAATTTGACATAGACTTACAGTGTCACCAACATATTATTCATACAACAAATATTTCAAAGACAAGCTTGATTTCATTTTCGTATGTATGATATTTATGTATGCTTTACACATAGCGGCGATAGTTACCAACGAATTTGTGAATATTTAGAGATGCTCTATGAAGCTTTGAAGCGATTGTACCACACTGGTTTCACTGGGAGGTACCGTTTGCTGAAGCCGAAATACCACAAAAATGTCGAATAAATGTGTAAAGGGCATTACACGGAACTTCCCTCGTAAGTGGAAGTTTCGAAACTAAAATTTCTGAAAGTATGAAAAGAAAAAAGAATTTAATTTTTCTAAGGAATTCACCCTGTATATTTTGGGTCCAAAATATGCCTATTTTCGTCAGGGGTACACGCCTAAGCTATGTACAAAATATTACTTTTATTTAACTAATAGTTCTTGAGTTAAAGCAAAAATAAATAAACCTTTAATTTTTTGTGTGTCCACCCTATATATGTTGAGTCCAAAATATGCCCCTTTCGTTAAGGCTAAAAACCCGAGATATGTTATTAGCACCCCTTCTTGTAAACTACAGCTTCCCTAAATATTTTCAAATATTGCGACACTATGAGAGTATACTTGAGGGCTCGCCAGCTAGCTGCAGAAGAGACGACGCGGACGTGCGGATCTTTAAATGATGTAATTACCAAATAAAATAAGCACCAACAAGTTTTTCAAATACAACAAATATACTCAGATAGGCCAAGAACTTATAAACTGAGTTTAATCGCAGCAGGCAAAAACACAATATCTGAAATACAGAAGGTAGCAGTAACAAAATCAGACACTGAATTATATAAACATGTGCATTAGATTTATTTAACAACGCTGCATATAGTAACCAGTACAGAAATTAGGGGTTACTTACTCGAATTA
The DNA here is from genome assembly GCA_940337035.1 of Agriotes lineatus. Lineage (NCBI taxonomy): Eukaryota > Metazoa > Arthropoda > Insecta > Coleoptera > Elateridae > Agriotes > Agriotes lineatus. The sequence goes on from CALNHX010000807.1 coordinate 90,587, forward strand.
ACCAAATTAACGCTAGCATAACAGTGATTAGCACAATTCACTACGCAATCTAATATTTAACCAGTAAAATGTACAATTGCATATTAAGTTAACAGCTTTAGTGCCTCCGGTACAAATATCATTAACACAGATCATTAGGCTCCACTACTTATCTGAGAGATAAGATGAGTAGCCCAAAAACGGGCTGAAAGTTGTTGCTGCAGGAGGACGATGCCAACAAACGCCATTAGTAAAGCTCTCAGGTGATGAAACCCAAACTCGAACTAGGCTCCAGTGGTGCAGAGGGGCCCTCTTAAGTCGAAGAGATCGCAGAAGTTTTCACAATCCCCGGGTGACGTCTGTAGGGAAATTGTCAAGCAAGCGGAATCGCTGATGTTTTGCAGCCCGCACGTGACGCTAAACGTACCGAACGAAATTCAGGTAATTGCAATTATGTTACCACAATTGAAATTATTATGGTTCGCATGAGGGTATGAGGGTTAAAATCTTGGGGACTGTTTTGAAACTTTTCGGTCGGGTCCTAGGACGGGTTAAGAACACAGAATTTTCTAGTCGTACTGGCTGTTCGCTTCTCATTATATCTCCCTCTCTCGTGGTATTCTTCGAGTCCAAAGATCGTGATTCATGCGTTGTATATTAACTAATTAATGGCTTGCATTATCTCTCTCCATTGTCTTCTATTCTGAGCTTTCCTGATATTTCCTTCCAGTTTGGTACCAGTCAAACCCTCCACCTCGTAAAGACATCTTCTAGGCCAGGGGTGGCGAACCATTGGCACGCGTGCCATTGATGGCACGCCACAAAATAATTTGGGCACGGCAGTAATTAAGGAATTTAGGTACCTAATCGAAACAATTTATATTTAACAATGGATTGAACATAAAGCTTCAAGGCTCAAATAAAACAATTATTATGATAGATCTCATTCATGTTTTCGAAGCTAAACTGCAAGTTTTCAGTAACGATATTGTTACCAAAAACTACAAGTATTTCTCAAACTTGAAAAAAAACTCCAGAGATTTCTATTTACATGAAAAACCAGACCAAGCAAGTCACTGAACAGTTTAATTTGGTAATTAATTCTTCAATTAAAGAATTTTCAACGAGATTTTCTCAGTCCTAAAAATTATCGGAAACATTGAAATTTATTATATATCCTGATGTAACTTCACTTGATAAACTGAACTTGGCCAAATTTGATTGGTTGAAAATTGAAGAAATTGAAATGCGGCTGATTGATTTCCAGTCTAGTTCAATATGTATTCAAAAATTTTTCGAAGCTGGCTTTTGATATCTTAAAAATATTTTCATCTACCTGTGCTTGTAAGTCATTATTTTCAGAAATGAATAACATTAAAGACTCGCTTAGAAGCCGTTCCTCAGATGAATCCAGTCCAGCTTGCATTCTGCTAAAAGTAACAAAGTATGGAGCTAATATAGGTTATTTAGCATCTAATTTGCAACAGCAAAAGTCACACGAATTTTTTCTTTCATTTAAATAAACATAACGTCACTATTGCTATACAAAATGTATATTTTTTGTTGCAAATAAAGAGTTTTAAGTTGATAGTATTTAGTCTGATTTTTTCCCCATTAATCACTAAGTCAAGATTGTTTGATGGCACGCCATGGCCTCATTAAACATTTCTTTAGAAAAAATGGCACGTAGATTAATAAAGGTTCGCCACCCCTGTTCTAGGCGATCTTCCTCTCATCCTCTTGCCTTCTATTTTTCGCTGCACCATGAATTTTTCTAGGTTCTCTTCTGTTCGTCGCGCTATATTACCAAAGAATTGTAGGATTCTTCTCTGAATAACAGTGACTAGTCGATCTTTTACGCCTACCTCTTGGATTACGGAATCGTTTGTTCGGTGCTCCGTTCACGATACTCTTAACGTTCTTCTCCAGCACCACATTTCGAATACTGCTATTTTATTCTTATATATTTTTCTGAGTGTTCATGTTTCTGCTGCCTATAGCCCGATGGGGAATACGAGTGTCGTCATAATTTTTATTTTGATATCTTGGTTATGCTATGGTCTTTTCAAATTTTGTTTGGTTTTGTCACAGCTGTTTTTGCCAGTGCTATTCTTCTTTTAATTTCCTCTGTGCAGCGTTCCGTATTGTTAATATATGGGCCTAAGTAATTATATTTGTCCACTATTCCAATTTCTTCAAATTCATCTATTAGAAGATCTATTCTAGTTTTGTTGCTAACTAATTGTGGAACTTCTGTCTCTATTGCTGACTTTTTCGGTTTTCCACGGTTTTAAGCATACAAAATTAAATACTTCTGCGCATGAAAGCCATGCGGCAGTAATACGCAACACCAAACTGCATATGACATTAATTAGGGTGATAATCAAAAATAATAGTAGATTGTAAGTGAAAGAAATGCATCATTATTGGCGAGTGAGAATTTTGAACCGCGAGTGCCCCAGCACGAGCGATACAATTTCTCACGAGCGTATAATTCCATTTCGCTCACGTGTGATATACGACTAAATAGTTTGCGCCGTCAAACTATGTCGCAAAACGGACAATAGATAGTTACGATAGACGCGCACTGCATTACTGACAATTTTATCAAGTAACCAGTTTTTAAAAAACTAACTTTGTTTATTTTAAATAAATTCCCCACTCCTAGTGTAAATAATGAAAACTCACTAGTGAGTAAAACTTCATTTTAGTCACTGAAAGCAGTTGTACAATGTAAGATAATAGCTATTTATGCAACAACTGCTAAAAGTTGATGTTTATGCACGAGGCATGAAAATTATGAAACAAAGCCGAAGGCTGAGTTTCATAACATGTCGAGTGCAATAACACCTTTAGCACGAGTTTGCATACAATATTTTTTCTACGATCTTAAATTTTCTGTTATTAATCCACAAAATGTCGATTTAACAAAGGTTTGCATTTACGACAGTTATAATTTATGTCATAATAAAGAGATGGCCTTGACGCGCAGGTGAATGTTTCCGGAACGAGTACTGTCAAAGTCAGTAATCAAAGGTAATTATAATAGTACACATCTGACTTTATTCATTACATAATGCTTTAATTATTTAAAAAACACTTTACTTCTAACGCAAGAAGTAACTAGAATAACTTTACAACCTCACTTCCAGTTCGAAATTGTAGTTTTATACCCTCACATTACTTTTAGCACAAGGGCTAATGGTAAACAGCTGATCTCATCATTTAAACAAGCTAAATTATAAAACGTCACTTTTAGTGAAAAAAGCTAGCGCTAAAAGGCCTACTTTTATCTTACATAAATTTTAAATGTCAAAACATACATTTATATCGTCAACTACAGGATGTAATAAAAAGCATGCATACAAGAGTTGCTTATTTTGAAAAATTCTACCAAACTATAGCCAACTTAACCTCAATGTTTACTTGAATGTTCAAAGTTACAGTTAATAGTTTCAGTTTCATTTACCTTCGATGTAGACTAATCGACCTTAATGTAATAAATATATTCTTTATGAAAACTTTTATTAGATATTTTTTAATTTTGTCTTTTAGAAGACAACGGAAGTATTGTAATCGTAAAGAAATCACTTTCCGAGTTTTCTTCAAATCTTCATGTTTCAGGGCCCCTAGATGACGAAAAACATGTTTTCTCAATTCCGTCTGTCCGTCTATATATCCGACTGCCTCTTGGCGGTATAGCTCAAAAAATATTTCTTGGAGGAAGACCATATTGTGCATGCAAATTATACGTCCACCTGGCTCGAGACCAAATATACTTGCGATCAAATATATACAAAGTGAGCATTTAAAAAACATAATGTGTTGTCCGTTTTTGCTTTAACGCAGGAATCGATAAAACTAATGATTTGCATATACCTCAGGTTTTTATAAGTGTTGAAAGCGGGATCCAACATATACAGGGTAAACATCGTAAAAGATAAAAAAACGATCGTTGCGAATCGCACCCAGCGCAACGGAAAGGTGTAGCTATCGCCGCTCACTGCATTCAAGGCAAGGGACAGAAATGTACAATGAAGCCCGCGGAGCGCGTCTAGCGCGCATGAAAAGGTGAAGTGATCGTCGCGTAACACAATATCGCAGATAGCAATGTACAGCGATTGAAGGGCGCCGTATTTGCAAGAGAAGTTTTGTGTAAAGTTTTTTTACAGATATTTCTTGTAAACCCTCATTGATGAGAGTTTTAGATAAAAATAACTGACAGCAGTCTTATTTTAAACCCTGTATGTACCACTGCAACCGTTGAAGAAAAATCAAAGAATAGAAACTTTTACTTGGTATTTCTTAATCCAAAATCAGCCATAAGCTTATTATCACGGAAATTAATATGGGAAACACTTTAAGAGCTACAAATGACACAAAATCTGTGCCTCTCTTTTCTATACTAAAACCAAACAATTCTTTAGGAATCACATTAATGTTCTCACATTGTAGGTACCTGTTTTCTTTTTTTAAGTTTTTGAATGCGTTTAGCTGACGTTTTACTTAAACAAATGGTTTAATAGTTAGTTATTTGCTATACAAGTGGGATAAGAACATCATTAATATACGTGAGACTACGTTACAAACGAGTGCGTAGCACGAGTTATGTAAGCACACAAGTATATTAGTGATGCTTTATCACACATGGATTGTACAAAATGTTATCTACAACTGCCGAAAATTGTGAAAAGTGCATTAAGGGAAATGTCAGAGCTGTAATTGTCAAAAACATTTTAATAGGCAAATGTCACTATGTCATTCGTTTGACACTATTTCAGTTAGGTAATGAAGCCATTACATCACTCAGTTAGGTAATAAAGCCATTACCTAACTGAGTGGTTTAACTTCATTACCTAACGGAAATAGTATCAAAGGACTGACGTAATGAGTTATTTATCCCACTGGAATAGATAAAATGTATTATAGTTCTTAGCACAGACAATTTTATCCTTTCAGAATTTTAGGTACGCCTTAAATTAAAAAAATCTGGTGTGATACACTCACACAACTTCCTTTTACAGTGATCTTATAATTAGTCAAAAATTTAATTTTTAATTTTTAAGCATTTGTCAAAAATTTTCAAAAATTACGAATTCTACAAAAACGGTACAAAATAGAGCGTTAGTTGAAGAGACAAATTTTCTCTAAAATCTTAAGCAAAATTCAAAAATGTAATAATATACCGGGTGTTCTATTTAAAATAGGAGTTAATAAAAAAAATAGAAAAAAAAACAAAAGAAACCCACTTTAGAAGTTTTCAACTGGAAAATCACCTATCTCACGTCAATGCACATTAAAAATGTAAGCAAAATGTAAAGTTAAAAAAAAATCGTTAGAGCCGTTTTTGAAAAAATCGAAAAAAACTGAAAAATCACAAGAGTAAACACCTACTTCCGGTTATGCGATTTTCTTCAAAAGCTTGCTGTCTCATCTACATAGTACACAAAACTTATATATGAAGTTTCAACGCCATACCTCTTTTCGTTTTTGAGATATTCTGTTCACAGACAGACAGACACACAGACAGACACACAGACAGACACACAGACAGACACACAGACAGACACACAGACCAATGAAAAAAAATATGTTTTTTGGGATCAAGGGACTCTAAAACGTGAAGATCTGTTGAAAACTCAATTTCGAATTTTTGGGGTGAATCCAATACTTCCTTTATCGTAAAAGGAAGTAAAAAAACTATGCACTGTATAAATTTCGTCACCGCAATATTTATTGTTTATTTTAAGTTGGCCAAAACTGGAATTGTTTTGTTTCAGAAACGTTAAAAATAGATTTTTTTCCAACTTTATGTTGTAAGTAGTAATATGATGATAATTTGACGTTTATTTTAAACACTATATTAATTTAAAAAGAGTTTTAACAGTTATTATTGTTTAATTCCAGATGTAATTTGCAAGGATATCCCAACATTACTAGCATACGGTCGCATCGTTGATGAGGAGTGCAGGCAGGGAGTGCAACCCTTCTGGTCCCAAACCTAATAATGCCCCTTCATTAGGTAATTGGCAAGTCAAGAGGAGAAGTATAGCTAGCAGTATTCAGTGCGCATTACGTACAGTTAATCGAATCACAGTCGATACCCAGTGATTTGTAAACGTATTTATTATGATCGCGCGGACGGGGAGGTTTGCGCAAGCCTCGCGTAGTTCTTCAGGAAAAGCGTCAGAACGACAGAAATGGGCCGGCTTGTCGCGAAGACGACGCGTCACACAAAAACACTCGTCCGTCCAAACCCAAGCTCCGAAAATCTAGCGAAAAACTGCACGATAATTTTTCCAAGACGTCATATTTATGGCTGGTAATACATCCGCGCATTCCGGAAGTCAGTTTTGATATATAGCATTTTTCGCGATCTCGAGCAGGGGTGGACGCTTCCTAAAAGTATCTTCCCATCCAAATTCACTTACTCCATACACAGATATGCTTTTAGCTGCGCTCGCTGGGTCTATCGTATTATTTACAGGGGGACGCCACCCCTATGACGAATACTGACTGCAGTACCTATAATTCCCGTATGTGTGTCACATCTACGCCGACCTTATTCTTAAAGGCGAGTTACGAAAAATGTGTTTACGGCAGCTCTCGAGTTACGGCGATGTCGAAATTTGGTGGAGGCGCCACGCCACTGCTTTGCATGAATCATTTAGGGGTAATATATGTAATACAATAGAAATATCAGGTATTTGTGAGGCAGATGCGCATTTGGCGTGTCTGGGTTGCGTGCATGGTGATGACTCCGGCTGACTTTACGCCCCTAATGACCATGACGTGACGTCACACGTGGCCACGGAGCACGCGACGCTAATTGCGACCTTCTTGTCCTTGCTGATGGGTTATCTTGGCCACTCTGTAATTTCTACTAATAAATTATATAAGCCACTGTAAAATATTGCCTTATCATCGATTTGACGTCCGTGTTGTTTTTCGGCCAAGTTATAAAATTACGGCGTTTGAATGAATTTCCGTTGCTGCAACCTCTGTCTTCATTTTATCATTCCATTCGCTGAACTTATTCATTATTAGTGCTGTATCATTATATTGAACCAACACGCTTGAAATTAAAATTTAAATTATCATTTCACTTAAGATTTAAAACCGTCATATACTGAGCGCAGATATTTATCACTGTGCCCATAGGGGCATCACGTTTTGTTTATGTTGCTGATGAGGAGATTTCCAGCACCAGTCCTAATCATCAAGTAAATACAATTTTATGAGATTAATTTAACACAACTTTTATTTACAACTGAATGTCTACAAGATTTCTGGAAACAACTATCACTTCATTTTCTTTAGCTTCGTTTTATTATTTTGTTATCAAGCTAAACAAATGGTGAGTCAGACTGCCTGCACTTTCTTGTACTATTAAGACTAATTGCAAGCAAAATTCATTTAGATATTTTTACAATTACAAATGTTAGTTGCAGCACAACTTCGAATACCAATGTCGTTACTGTATTCACAGTTTCATGAGTTTTTTTCACAAATTTCCTGTTGAACCGTGTAGTTTCTATCGATATGAATTTAAGTTTACATACATTTAATTTCAACAAAAGTTTCTCAGCGGCTTCAAACCATTCCAAAACTGACGTGAAAGAAGCCATAAAACTTAAAAAATCTGGTGTGATACATGCATGGTTATGTTGACGTTGTAAACTTCTTGTTATGTGGTTAATGTTCATTTATTTAGTTTTTGTTTATCTTCTTTATTTAAAAATAATGGAGCACTATTATTCTTGTTTTACTAGAAATGAATTTAAAATGGAGTGCGTTTTCTTCCTCCCCTTTTCATATCTTAGAATAATATGCAATTGCACATATGCGTAAGCAGGTGTTAATTCAATTTGTGAATGATGTTAGAAATAATCTGCCCAAATATACCTAACTCGAGAAATCAGCAATTACTTATTCTAACTAGTCTAACAAGTCGTTTGTCTTAGAAAAAATCATTCCAGCTAAAATTAAAACACTCGTACGTATAATCAAACAGATAAATGTCATAATTTTAGTTTTAATGATTTTTCCAAAACAATCTGTATTCGAGATCAAGCAAAATCTTTAGCCTGATAGGAGTAATCGCATCGCTCTCGATATATTGCGTCGACAAATATATAAATAATTTACTGGATGTTTACATATTTAAAGGTCTATAGGTGTAATGATAATTTCTATGCCCAATATTAAAAGCAAATTTGCTAATAACAAAAGTTGTCAAAGTAATCAAGTTATACGTAAATTTTAATTGTTTATGGTTCGTCGCCAGTGTGAACTAAAGCTTTACACTAGTAAATAACATCCGCTACTCATACCATTTCGTATCAGTGTAAATTTAATTAAGATTCGCATAGCCCTAGACACTTTCAGCGTATCTAAAATTCGCCAGTGACAGATAAAATATAATTTTTGCACTTGTCGCCGTTGGCGGATCATAAATATTCGTATCGCCACAATCCGCGGACGGATTGATTGTACGCGAACGCATCATTAGTCAAAAAAAGCGAACTCAGGAAAAATCACCGTCAGTCCTTATTTCACTTTTCATTTTTCTTGTGCAGGGGAAAAGGACCCACGTAGCAAGCAGCTCGTGCAGGGCGACAATGCAGCCGCGCAAGATTGATGTGCCGCGATCGCGGTAGCCTCGTTTTTGAAGCGTCATTTGTTTCAATCAACGGACGACAGCTCCATGAGGTGTGAGGTTGATCGGTCGTTACCTGTGCCCAGCACTGAATCATACGCCGCAGATGGCGCGAAAACATCTGCGGCGGTTATTACGTGATGCAGTTTATTTGCTGCTTGTTAAATTTTAATACCCGCAGGGAGAATGCCCAATTCGAAGTGGTCAGGGCTTCTCGTCTCTTGCAATATAATATTATGCTTGTTGTTAGATATTAGTGTACCACTTTTCTTAATTCGGATATGTACCCCGCAATTATCTCCTCGATTATCTCAAAAGACGGCAAATATTTTAAATCTAAATGTATTTTCTTATATAACAGGAATAACATGCAACGGCCTTTAATGGTTTTACTACCTATTTTCTTTTTCGCTATGTTTCCTAGCCTACCGATATTACAGCTTGACAAATTTAGCTTGACCCTCAAGCTAGACGATGGAAGGCTCTGTGATCATATTCAGAGCTGGACAGTACCTAATTAACGACTTTGTAATTAAATTGATTTTTGTTGCTTTGTCTTCGAATTCAATTACTTTTCAAAATACAGTAATTGCAATTGGTAATTGCCATTTTTGCTAAAAAGTACTTAACAATAACTTTTTGAAAGTAATTAATTACTACCTTCAATTATTCAATTGCTCCTGAGTAATTAAATTATTCTAAGGTTTTTAAATTATTTGTATTTGAATTACTTGTGATAATTGAAATAATTTGCTGTAATTGAATTACTTTCTGGTAATTTAGTTACTAAATTACTCACATCGATTGGGTATAAAATCTCGCAAAAAATAAAATAAAAGAAAATAGAAAAAACAAAAGAAACCCATTTTAGAGGTATTCAACTGGAAAATCATCCATCTCACATCAATACACAATAAAAATGTAATAAAAATGTAAAGTTTGAAAAAAATCGTTAGAGCCGTTTTTGCAAAAAATCGAAAAAACTGAAAAATAACAAGAGCAAACATCATACTTCCGCTTATGAGATTTTCTTCAAAAGCTTGCTGTCGCATTTAGATAATACACAAAACTTATATATGACATTTCAACGCCATACTTCTTTTCGTTTTTGAGATATTCTGTTCACAAACACATATACAGATAGACCAATGAACAAAAAAATGTTTTTAGGGTTCAGGGTACTCTAAAACGTGAAGATCTGTTCAAAACTCAATTTTGAATTTTTGAGGTGATTCCGATACTTCCTTTATCGTAAAAGGAAGTAAAGGTCAGTTTTTTATTTCCTTCATCGAAGAAAGTACTGTAATCGCAAAACAATCACCTACCGAAATTTCTTTAGATATTCACGTTTCAGGGTTTCTAGATGACGAAAAACAGGTTTTCTCAATTCCGGCTGTCTATCCGTCAGTGTGTCTGTTGAAGGGATAACTCAAAAACTATTTGTAGGAGAAAAACAGCATTTTTCATGCGCATTATATGTTTACCCGGCATAAAACCGAGAAAATGTCATTAAAATATATACAAGGTGAGCATCTTCTAAAAATAAAGTTCTGCCTAGTTTTGCTTTAATTTAAGAACTATTAGTTAAATTTAAACAATATTTTGCACATACATCAGGGTTCGAAACTTTTACTTGCGGGGGAAGTTTCGTGTAACGTCCATTATAGTTTTTACTTATAACGTTCTTAGGAGGGTAACTACCATTAAGGTGTTGGTGTTAATACATTTTATCAACCAAGTGTGCAGCTTTCATGTTACCCTGTTTTTGTTTAATTGGTCCGCTGTTTCTGGAGATAACAGTTACACTTCTGCGTTTTGTATAAAATCCAAGTGTTGCTACAACATCTTCACCCCTTAATTTTCTTGAGTAGTTTATAAGAGTTCATTATTGGTACCGAAAGAAGCTCCTTTGTTCTTACTTTATTCAATGCCTTTCAAAGGAGCGCATAGCAGCCAGCACAGGTAAATAGAACAACATGCGACGTTGATCGTGAACTTGTCTGCCAAGACTATGTTTCCGTCTCTAAACAAGCAATTTTTCGCGCGGTTTACAAATCGCAGCGGTTGCAGCAGCGTGTCCTTTCAGATTTTGACATCATTGCAGCGGACAGAAAATTATTAAAGCAGAAGAAGCAGGCCGAGTGTCATTCCTCAGCTGAAAACACTGATTTGTCACCGTGTATTTGCGTGTGAACCCGTGTATGAAAGGCCATGTTATCTGTCCAGTTGTCACGAATCGCTTACCGCGGGCAGCTTCTACAATTTCCGGGACATACAAAGTCAATTTGCGCTCCGGTACAAGACAGGGGCTGCAGAAAGCGTGTCCATGTGCTTAGTCCTCTGTCCACGGCTGTCATCTACAAATCATTCCGCTGCAGCTCGTGCGACTCGACTTCGACTTCCACATCGAACAGCTTCTGTGACCCACAAAATTGTACTGTTAATTCCTCAACTGTCGCTTAGGCTTTGAATAATCGCTTTTTTATAGAAACGAAACTGAAGTAGATTTAATAGTAAGCGCGGAATGTGTGAAAAGTTGATTGAAAGCTCTGAAACCCAGCGAACATCTAAGAACAACACCCTCAAAGAACTTCTACAAAAAGTTCAAAAGTATTTCCCTCGCTTTTATAATAGGTATAGACAGGGTGATTTAAAAAGAGTGGACATAACTTTAGGAGTTGATTAATCATCCAATTTTGAGTGAAAAATAATTATTACACACAACTGTCACATGCCTGATGTCATCCAATGAAAACCAACCATTTTTTGAAAATCGACCAATCCCGAACTGATTTCCTGATAAGCACCTTTGTGCTGCTTATCAAGCGATAAGTGTCATAGTGCTGATTATCGACCCCGCAGATGGTATCATGATTAGAAATAGAAATGTAAGAAAGAAGCAATTTGAGGTTTTTGGCATTATTATATTAATTTGAAGTTATAATTCGTATACAGATTTTGTGTAATAATCTTTAAAATATAAATGCGGGCAAGACACTTACATATAATGTTGCCCGTGCCACGAGTCATCGTGCTGGTTGCCCTTAGAAAACAGAGACAGTTTGCATTGCAACCAGCACTCGACCCTTGGCGTGTGCAAAATTATCGGTAAGTGTGTCACACCCTGGTTATATTGCTACTGATAATATAGCGATGTCCGATTCTCTGGGGTCACTGAGTACTTAGTACTTATAATACATCTAGTTAACATTAAAAACGTAATAAAAACAATTTAGAATTACAATAACTATTCACAATTATTGTTATCAAGCTATGCAGGCTTCACATCGACAACCATGTGAATTTTGTGTATTACGCAATTCTTCGGGCCTTTGACAAATTTCTGCTGTAGCCTCCTAAATTCGATTTATTAGGTGCTGCTGACTTTTAATTGCAACAGAATACTCTTTTTCTTATAAACAATCGCATAAATAAAACTTCAACAGAGTTAGGTCTGGCGAACGAGTCGGCCATGAAACTGCACACCTGCTGTACGTTTTCAATGTTAACTAAAAGAACTCTATTATAAGGACGACAGGAATTAATCAGACTATCCGCAAAGTTGTAATCTTGTAAGGAAGGTATAGGGTTATTATTAATATTATTTTCTCCAGGAAGTTGGAGTTATGACTTTTTTTTATTTAGAAAATTGCCAAAAGAGTTTTCTGGTCATACTGGGTACACGTGATTCAAGAATGTCATTTAATTTTGAGTGAAATGCTTGTACTGCATAATTTACATCAGAATCACTTAAAATGGAGTCCCAATCCGTTGACGCAAGATTATTATCGATTTGCATGGGCTTTACTTCAGAGAGCTACATATTTTTGTAAATGAATTATTAATTTCAAATGCCAACGTAAACTCTATTGGGGGTAGTGTAGGTCCTCTGGTACTAAAGAAAACTGACTTCTCAGCACTGTTATTTTGTTATTTGTGTTAGTAAGAATTAAGTTAAGTACCCTATTATTGTGATTCAAATATAAATTATGTTGAGCGAGTCCAGAAAACGTAATCACATCAACAAAATTTACAGATCGCGGATCTGTGCAATTTGCTGGCGTTAAAAATTGTACATGACCATTTTGTAACCAAGTAATATTTGGTAAATTAAAATCGCCACGCCACATATTACTACAGATACATCCGGATTCTCGCTCAATATTTCATTTAATTTATCCATGAACGTAAAAAAAAACTCGATTATCACCAGGCGGAAGATACACAACCCAAATATACATTTTACATGATCCTTGACCAACTGTTACCCAAATATTCTCAGCGGAAGAGTTCTAGCTGGAAGGAAGCTGGGATGGAAAATTGCCGCTTATCGCTACTATGACACCTCCCCCGCCGTCTTTCAAAGATGCGCTAGTTTCCTTTAAAAATATAAACACAACCATCTGCAAGAAGAAGAGGTGTTACGTTTGAAATTTTTGTTAGTGTTGGGATGTTAGTTTCTAGTAACTTAGAGAACTCTGTTTTGGGTGGTTGGTTTGAAAACTATACGGTAAATCACTTTTTCCTTGTAGGACGAATATTACTTTAATGTTTAATTTTTTTGGTTGGTAGGAATGTTGAAGGTGGTTACTTTCTTCTGTAAGATGTACATCTGTCCACATTTTCTTTGCCTTGATTGATCTTGAAATTGCTTCTCATCCTTTAAAATCGCTCGTAATCTTATTCGACATTTATGTGATGGTTTTGTGATTTGCTATAATCTGACTAGTTAAACCAGGATCATATTGTATTTAAGAAGCAACTAATTTTTGGCTACTCTTCGACTCAGTTATAAAACTATTTCGTCTCCTTGCACATTGTTTGACCTGTTTCTGGATTTATTTGAGGCCTTCCAATTATTTTCATCCTTAACTGAATCTACAAGTTACTTTCTGTTCCCTTGAAATTTTACTTTATTCACCTGCAAATTACCTTTAATTACGATTAACAGTCGAGTGGGGTTAGTTAATCGTTGCATCGTAAACTTACAGAAATTCTAGCAGTACCGATCAGATACTAAACTGTATTAGAGTTTTGCTTAGATCACATTATAATTTTTATTCATCACACAATCACTTGTTGTTTCGCAAAATGCCTTTGGTGTTATTTATTTAATTGGGTTAATTTGAAATTTGATAACAATAGCTGCCTTTGCGACAGCGTTCAAATCATTGATGGTAACCGGAATGTTATGTATCAGTAAACTAGTGTGTGCCCAAACTAAAGGGATTATTACAAAGCTTCTGGTAAATGCTTTTACGTTCCTATTTTTTATGATTTATGAATTATGCGTAGAGGCATTTTTAGGTTATGTGCAGGTCTTTAACGTATTAATTAGTAGATTTGAATATAAGTTTATGTTTACAGAAACTCTAGGGATTTCTTCTTTCCTTATTCGCTTCTACTCACTACTAAATAATAAAATATTTCAGTAAAATATTCGTATGCTAATAAAGAACTGCATCCTTAATGATTATTTTCTTACACATGTGGTCCCATATTAAGTGTTTCTTTATAGACTTACTATTATTAATAATAATAATACGTAAATCTTTCGGGCTTAAGCGGTTTCTGCTTGTTTTTATTTACTTTTGGAGTTTTAAGCAGTTTGGGATTTACGTTTCCAACTGTAGATTTTATGGTTTGAATTGTCTTAAACCGGTGGCATTTCCTGGTTAAAAGTCAACTGGCATATTTACTATACACTTCGGCAATCCGCAACTACTGTATATATTTGTCGGAATAGTTTATTTTTAATATTTTGTAAAAAACATACATTCGGAATTCCAGGGCCAGCAGAGGTTAATAATAAAGACACCGGTGATAAGGAGAAAAAGCACCGAGGTTCGGCCTAATAACGGATTTCACAAAAAAAGATGTCATGTAAATCATAATTTAAGAAATAAGTAATACCCCTTCGGAGTAAAATTCAGGGCCCTTCATTCCACCGAAAGAGATATTTCGGCGACCCTGACTCGCCTAGTCTCAGCCCATGTTCCTACGTGTGGAATGAAGCGCCCTGAACTTTACCCCCGAAGGTCGTTTAAATAACGTTTACACTAAAATTTCGAAGTTAAATTTATTCTACCAAACAATTATAGATACTAAGTTTTTTCAAAGATTCAACATCTATAAAAAAATCTTTGTTCATTTTTTTCTATGATGAACCTTAATACCATAAGCAACAATGATATCAGAAAGCTTTGTAAGTTTGAGACGTGTCTTACAGATAGTATATATTACTTCTTGTATATTTTCTATAGATGTTGGCTTCTAGCTATCTCACTAGCACGTTAGTCGTAATTTACTAAGTCTCGCAGCGACTGATCTATTATACTTGAAACAATAAAGAAGCCAACCTGCGATCGATTACTAATAATAATCTATGGTGGTATAATCGCAGATAAACCCCCTTTTCATTTATACACCACGGTAGCTCTGAAATGTTCTTACTCACCGCAACGACCTAGCTAGCTTCAAATTCGGTGGCCTTGGGTCGCAGATTTCTATCATCAGCTGTACTACTGCAAGCTCTTTCAATAATAAGAAAAACACAGGGCGCCAGAAATCACAGATTTCGAGAAATAAATAAAATTACAGCAACAATTAGGTTTATTTGGTTAATAAATAATAGTTGCTTGCAACATCGTAATTAGGTCTGTAAATTGTTTATCACAAAGTTTAAATACAGTATATAATACAGTATATTATTAATACTGAAAATGCAGCACGCACAAAAAATATGCGAACCTCTTTTGGGCTCTTGGATTGAATATGATTGCAATTCAATGAAGGAGTAAGCTTACCACTGTCATATGTTTTAACCGTTATCTCGGTATTGATAGTAAAATGGCGTGAGGGCACTTCTTACAAAATTCTTAATACGTATTTATTAAGCAAAACTTTAAATTTGTGAATTGTAAATTTAGGAACAATTAATACATTATGTTTTAAATTTATAAAACATAGATTTATGAATAGTTAATACATTACGTTTTAAATTTGTAAAGCGTAGTTTAAATTTGTAAATTGTAAATCGGAAGCGTCGTTACAATCGATTCAGCCAACAATTCATAGGCGGACGTGGTTATCAACAAAAGTTGAAACAAGACTAACCTGGGTGGTGAAAAAACGTTGCCGGCAGGCACTGAATTGGTCCAGGATTAGCTTAACGTAAGCCGACAGCAATCTTGAACTCGTGGCCGAATTTGATAATGGAATAGACGCTCCTTGTACCACTTGGCAAGCTCAAGATGACATTCCAGAAAGGAGTTGCGGGTCGAAGTTATTGATGAGGGTGTTAATTAGGAAACCCAAATAAAGAGTCGTCTAAAAACGGCATCTAATAATGACGTTTAAACCTGACGTTGAAGAATATCGGAAAAGAGCTAATAAAAAAACGGGAAATTACTAAAATGAATATCAACAAATAGCGTAGACATACCTGATCTTAGTCATCAGCTCAGAAACTAAGTTAATTAATAATTGGTGCAGTAGCACGCGGAAATGCCTTCGTAGAAGCAAGTTACTTCAACCGAATGCAGAAATAGAATGTCCGCTAAACGACGGAATAGCTATTCGCTGGCGCGGAGAGATAACAAGTGAATTTCGGAAAAACCAAAACCAACACTTTTGCGCAAACAAGATTTGATATCGATTGAAATGCAGCGAATTATAACTCAAGTGAAAATATACAGGCTGGCCCGGAAGTGACTAAATGGAGAAACAAATAGCAGGAGCTAAAGATTTGTTTCATATTATACCCTTTGTATCTTGTTTATATTCCTTCGTTATGTGTGATACCTCTCAGCTTTTTTTTAAATCTTAAATTAACCAATATTCTAAAAACAACTACTATTTTAGAATCGAAATAGAAAAGAGGGTGGATGGGTGAGTAAGCACTAAGCAGGCTGCTTAGCAACCAGGTGGACGTGGATTCAAATCTGGCCGCATCCAAGACTTTTTCGGGCCGGAAAAATAAGTTAGCTTTAAGTTCAATTGTTGAATTTGGGTCTTGTTTGAATACGGAAAAGCGTAATGCAAGTCGTACTTCTCCCGCGATATGCATGGTTCTCCACACCGGAAGTTAAAAGAGGCTAAAGAGTATGATTGAATGAATTAAAAAAAGTTACTATAACTTAAACAAAATATTTTTGAAGTGGAGCCTTTAATATATTTAACAGTTACCAGTGTTACCACTGTTGCTTGTAAACCGTTAGGTATTTTATATATACATATAATATATATATATAAGCGGGGGTCCTACAGCCTTTGCCGCATCCCGCATTTCAAACGCCATCTGCTCCTGTCTCTCCATTCCTCTTCGTCTACCTCATTGTTCCGGTAATTCCTTCTATCCAAGTCAATGCTGGTCTTCCCCTATTTCTTTTGTTTGTTAGGACATAATTTAAAGCTCGCTTTGGCCACCGGTTTTCCTCCATCCTCCTTACATGCCCATACCATAGCAGCTGTCTTGTTTCTATTCTATCTGTAGTCGTGTATATTCTTTCTGTACGTCTTCTAATTTCTTCATTCGGTAAATGATCCAATCTTGACACTCCACTTGTTCTCCTTAGGCAGACCATTTCTACTGTATTTACCTTTTCTTTATTTATCTTCGATAATTGCCAGCACTCTGACCCATATGTCAATATCGGTTCCACAATCGCTCTGTAGATAGTCATCTTAGTATTCTTTTGAATTTCTTTCGACTATAGTAATGAGTTTAATATCCGCACGCATTTCTGACCTTGTTGAATTCTGTATCTTATATCTTTGTTCGATGTTACCTCACTTGATATAATGCTCCCTAAATATTTATATTCTTCGCATTTTCTTAACTCTCTCACTTGTAAGTTGGGGTCTTCTTGCTCCTCTCCTACCCTTAAATATTCTGTTTTTTTGATATTCATATTAATACCCCAACTTTCATATTCCTCCTTAAGCTTTCTAAACATATAATCAATGTCGTCTTCACAATTCGCAATAAGTACCTGATCATCAGCATAAAATAGAGTTGTTAAGTATGTATCCGCAATCTCTATTCCCATTCCTGAACATTTCCGTCTCCAGTTTTGTAAAGCTTCTTGAATGTAAATTTTGAGTAGGTGACAAGCAATATCCCTGCTTAAGACCCTTTGTGACTTTGAAGGGTTTAGAGATTCTATTGCCCATTTTTATTACACTTTGCGGGTTCTTATAGCTGTTAGCAATTGCCCGAATATATATTTTACTAAGACCGATTTTCGTCAAAACGCTGAAAAGCTTTATCAAGGGGACTGTATCGTACGCTTTTTCTAGATCAATAAATATGAGATGTGTAACTAAGATTCTTGCTTTTCGTTTTTCTGTTATTTGTTGAAGTGTGAAAATATTATCCAGGCATGACCTTCCTGCTCTAAAACCGCTTTGCTCCTCTATTTCTTTAAATTTTGATTCAACCCTCTTCTTCAATATTCTACCGTACAACCTTCCCATTGAACTAGTAACACTTATCCCTCTATAATTACCACAATTGTGTTTATTTCCTTTTTTATATATCGAACTGACATATCCTAGATTCCAGTTCGATGGTAAGTCTTCACCTCTAATCAAGTAATCATTAAATAGCTCTGCTAGAGTTTCCAATAGAATATCTGGTCCATGCTTTATTAGTTCTATGGAATGTTTCCCGGTCCGGGAGATTTTCCGTTTTCCATACCTTTTAATGCTTCTTCAATTTCCATTACAGTTATTTTCTCTACCTCAGTAATTTGATCAACTTAGATTTCATCCATTTGTTTTTTAAATTGTTCTCTATTTTTTGTTAATAATGTTTGATAATGTTTTTGCCACTTTTTTCAGCTAATTAAACTAATATCACTTGTGCTTCTCCTATCGTTTTTAACATTTTTTATCGCTTTCCATGCCTGTGATACCTTTGTTCCTCCTAGACTTCTGTCAATCTTCTCACACTTTCTATCCCACATTTCATTCTTCTTTTTTGTTACTAACTTTTTCACTTCTCTGTTGTATCTTGCATATATCTTCCGATCTTCGGGGTCCCCGGTGTGTAGCCACATTTGGTATGCTTTATTTTTAATTTTTACTAAATTTTTAACATATTCTGTATACCATTCTGGATTTCCTTTTTGCCGTGTGTTTTGAAATCCTAAAGCTTCCATTTCTGCTTGGTGTATTGTTTGTTTAATCGCCTCATACTTCTACTTTGTATTTGCTTCTTTGTCCATTACCTTAATTTTTATAGCTAACCTCAATTTATATAAAAACAGAGTGGATTCTTGTTTCAGGCTTTCTAGGTAATATTTCACTGTTTCTAGTTTCTCATATTCACCATAGCTATTCTCCTCTGTGCTTTTGTTTTCTGCTCTTCTGTAATTGACAATAACTTTTGCCATCACCAAATAGTAGTCTGATCCACACTCTACGCCACGATACACTCTTACGTCAATGGTTTTTAACCTTGAACTTTGTCGCTGAATCAGATAATCAATTATCGACCGTAGTTGTCTTGTAGATTGGACCCATGTAAATTTGTGGATCTCTTTATGAGGAAAAAATCCATTCATTATCTTTAAAAATAGACTTTGGCATAGATCTATAAGACGTTCACCGTTATCGTTTATTCTTTCCTCGCCATACCTTCCTACGACCGAATCACTGATCTTTCGGCCTACTCTTGCATTTAAGTCTCCAAGTATACATATCTCCTTATTGTTTTTTATATTCAATAACACTTTCGATAATGTACTATAAAACTTTTCTTTTATCTTTATATCTGCATCTTCACTAGGGGCTTACACTCCTGCAATAACAATGACTTCACCATTTTTCTCTATCTCTAGCGTTATTATTTGCTCATCCACTTCTTCCCAACTTTTAATATTTTTTTTGTGTTTCTTATGTACGACTATCGAAACTCCTCTTTTTGCTCGTGCGCTCTTATATACACCACTATAGAAATGGAAGTAGCCACCTATTTTCTCATTGCCTTCGGTTTCGGTTAAGACACATATATCAATATTTTTCTCTTTTAACTCTTTCAACACTTCTATTTGTTTTGTCCTAAGTCCTTGAATATTCCATGTGACCAATATCATAGTCCGTTTCCGTAGCGTTCGTCTTAAATTTTGTCCGTCCTGATTCTGAGGCATGCGTTTGAAACTTTTAGCACTTTAGTTTTTTACGAAAATGAGTGGCTGGCCCATTGTTTCAACCCTCCTTTTTTCTCGGGGCTTGGGACCGGCTACCATGCCACTAAGCTACTCAATCGACCCAGTGACACAATAGGCAGGTATTTTATATTACTTTAATATATACTACTTGTGTAGCACAGCTTTATATATTATAGATCTATGTTGCCTCAATATTAAGGCATTCTCCTGAAAAAAGATCTGTTGGGTTTATTTATGTAGTTGTGGCAAATTATGGTCAAAAAACAGAAATAATTTATTTATATAGCGTAAATATTTAAATTGATGTTCATTGACAATATGACCTTGTTCAAAGAATTACTTTGTGCTTATTAATATCGTCTGCAGAAATTTCCTTCATACCCTGTTTTAAACTCTACTTAAAATTTTCACATTCTTTGTGGTCTGCTAATTCACACTTTATTTTACAATAGTATACAAGTACGCAATTGAATTACGCATCAGCTGTATGGAACCCACAATATCTAATAATAATAATAATAATAAATGACTTTATTTTCTCATATAGTACAAGAAAAAGGGCGAAGTTCAACAGATGTTGCTCTTCCATTTAACCTAACAAAATATAAAGATTAAAAAAATAATAATATCGTTCTATGCGCAAATGTATTGAATCTGTACAGTGCATACCATTGCACCGAAGCACCCAAATATTAGCCGAATTGTAAATGTAGTATGGAGACCTAGTGTGTAAATTCCATGCTATGGCTGCGTAGTAAATAATAGTCTTTTGTAGCGTTTTTTAAATATAAATATCACTTATACAAATAGAATAGAAAACATTCAAAAAGATGTATTTCCTTTTTAAATGTGAAATTCAATCATCATCTTTCTAGTGACAAACCTGACCAACTATTATCATTTATTATCTCTCCAAAACGCTAAACATTGCATGATGATTTAGTATTATATGTATAACATTCTTAATAATTTTATTGATACACTTGAACTGCTATTATTATTTAATTTAAATGTTGTTTTTCGCAACCCTCTGCTTCATCAATTTGTTATATAACTTACTCCGCTAACTCGCCACTATCATTTAATGCTTATTGTAAACATTAATATTTGTGTCATGTCACTGCTTATATTAAAATATGTTCCGAGACGGTTATCCGCTAATAGCTACTCTGAATTACAGTTACTAAATTTTACTTAGTTTTCTTCCGTTCTATATATCGCTTTCCAGTATTCATAATTCATTCTCTTTGTTTATGTTCGAAAATATTAATACCTTTATTAGTTGGTTTCATTACTTGTAGAACGTTATTAATAATTTTACTTTTCCTGTTTATTCCATGCAATTTAGTGAATATTTCGCTAGATTTGTCGTCTGTATATATCCGATGTAAATAAATATAGAAATAAATAAGTACCCCACAAAAATAGTCAAGAGTTGTCAAATCTAGGGAACGAGCAAATCCTTCTATTTTTCCTCGTAGAACCACCCAGCTATGCGAAAAACCATGTTTAAGATAACACTGCATAACACTGTGGAGTGGTACACCATCTTGTAACAAAATTTCTTCTTCAAACTTCTCTCTAGACTTTAATGTAGAACATACAAAATGGGTATCTTCAAAACGCAAAAGGTCAAAGGATCTCTCGATTTAATCTTTCTTTAGAAGAAAAGTTAAAAAATGTTGTTTCCCAATATTCCAGCGAAAACATTCAGTTTTTGGTGAGTTTGTGTGTAGGCCACTTAAATCCAATGAGTAATCTCAGCTGCCCACTATCTGCAATTTTATTAATTAATTACGGTCACAGTTAAGACAGAATGTAGCCTGATGAGAAAGTGTTTCCGTCACATATAACGAAATTACGTTACGAACGTTACAAAACCATGCATTTGAATTTCAGTTTAACAATTTTAGCATTAAAAATAGAAAGTATGTATGTATGTATAATCGATAACCACGCTTTACCTTGCACAGTTCCAAAAACTAATTACTACAATTTGATTTTAACTATATACGCAAGTAGCCTGCTAAACCTACATATATTTAAACAATCTTGGTTTGAGTTCTAAAAATTATCGTAATTACAAAAATATACAATACTTAGAAACCGTTTTAGAAAAGGAATTAAATTTTAAACGACAATGTGTGAAGCAAGATATAAAATGTGTTATTAATTTTATTTAGCTTTCAAGAAATACACATTAAGTAACAAACGTCAAGCTATATACAGGCCATTTCCACTGTGCCCCGTGAGATAAGCTATTTTTGTAGAGAAAAATTAGCAAACGTGGCCCACATTCGATAGCCGAACAAGCCCATATTTTGCCAGACAAATCATGTCACCTCGTAGGGCCGAAAGTAAACAAACAGGGAACTCTGGGCAAACATTTCCTAACGACAAGCGGCAGTTGGCCCGCTGAGAACTAAATTCTTCAATTCCTTTGGGAACCGGCGGTCATTTCAGACGCTGCGGAAGGCCACGAGTCAATATTATGTTTGGAGTTCTTGTGGCCTACTCTGGCACGACCCTCTTCTAGGGCTTAGTCCATAAACACACGGCCGCCTACAAAAACCAGATGAGTGCAAAGGAACTGGCTCGCACTTCGAGCTGCTGATGAATATATATTTTTTAATTTTCCAATACTTTTCTCAGTAGATATTCATGGGCGTCAGTCATATACCTCTTTTATTGTATTTTGGTCAGTACGACCCATCGAGACGTATAAACAGTGTCCGCCAAAAAGTCGGCATAACATGGGAAAAAATTTTATTTTTGATTTATAAAAAAAAATTATGTCAATAATTTGTGCTTGTCTAAAAATCTATTTAGCCCCTGTCATATATACCGAGTAATTTTTACTTCTTTAGAAAATTGAGTTTTTCGAAATTGTCAAAATCCGAAAAGTGCTATTTTTCGGAAACTAAGGAAGATTTCAATGAGATTTTTTTAAAGTGTGTTATTTTTAGCGAACTGGACAATCTCAAGGTTAGAAAACCCCTAATTTTTTTTAACTTTAGTTAAAAATTAATTTTTCAATTATTTAAATATTTTTCAAAATTTCACATATCAAGACTTAATATTAAAATTCAAATATTTGTATGTGAAGACTTTAAAGATTTATAATTGAAAAAAATAATATAAAATGTTAATTACTTCTTTAGACTTTTTATTATTTACCGAAAAGTAGTATGTTTGCATAATTTTTACGTTTTTTATGCAAGGTGCTTTTTAGGAGAAATATTTTTCAATTCTAATTAATAGCTATTTAAATGGCTTCAAGAAACTCTAATCGAGCCCTGTAAATAAATTACTGTTACAAAAATTTTGTAAATGTTTTTTTACAGTTGTCTAAATGAGATTTTTTAAAACATGTAATTGGATAAAGAACAATCTCCTCATTTAGATAACTATAAAAGAGCACTTACAGGATTTTTGTAACAGTAATTCATTTACAGGGCTAGATTAGAGTTTCTTGAAGCCATTTGAATAGATATTAATTAGAATTGAAAAATATTTCTCTTAAAAAGCAAAAAACGTAAAAATTATGCAAACATACTACTTTTCGGTAAATAAAAAATTTAAAGAAGTAATTAACATGTTATATGTTATATTATTTTTTCACACTATAAATCTTTAATGTTTTCATATAAAAAAATTTGAATTTTAATATTAAGTCTTGAGAATTATGTGAAATTTTGAAAAATATAAAAAAATCTAAAAAATTAATTTTTAGCTAAAGTTACCAAAAATTAAGGGTTTTCTAGCTTCCAGATTGTTCACTTTGCTAAAAATAACACGCTGTAAAAAAATTTCATTGAAATCTTACTTAGTTTCCGAAAAATAGCACTTTTCTGATTTTGACAATTTCAAAAAACTCCATTTTCTAAAGAAGTAAAAAGCACTCCGTATATATGATAGGGGCTAAATAGGTTTTTAGACAAGCACAAATTATTGACGTATAAAGTTTTTTTGAAAAATCAAAAATAATTTTTTCCCCATATTATGCCGACTTTTTGGCGGACACTGTATAATACGAGCCCTAACCACTATATATTGGGCCATTTCAATAATTTTACTCTACTAACGTAAAACAGGATTTTATGAGTGGACGGAGAACAATTAAGGCACCGCATTTGCGGATTAAGGATTAAGGATTTCGAAGATTTCTTATCATGTTTTAACGAAAAGAAAATGTTGTACCTTAATTGTTTTTTGTTCAATCATAAAACTCTGTTATGTGGATAATTTGTTTTATATCTAAATTGGGGATATTCGAGTTAACTGAACCACATTTAGTTTAAAAAATGATTTAAAATAAAAGTAAAGTTGAAATTACGGTTTCTTAATTTTTCCTTTTAATGTCCAATAATTTTTGTAGCAACTATTGAGAACTGCTGAATAATAAAAAAAATAATAGGCAAGTTGCCTTTGAAATTTTGGAAAGTTTCAAATTGACATTTCAGTAAATTTGAACACATCAAATTTAAAATTTATTGTTAAATTATTAGTTCGGATAAAATGGTGAATTACACTAACGACGAATACATGGACACGATAATAGTTTACGGAGTTGCCGATGACAGTGCTGCAAGAGCAAGCGTATGTATTTAGAAAAATTTCTAAATAAACCGACCCCTTCCGAAAATACATTTCTCCGGGTTATTCAACGGGGAAGAAAGACTGAGAATTTACTACCACAGGGTCATGATGGTTGAAGACCAAATCGACACGCGGTTGATGTTGAAAAAGAAGTATTGGAAAGGGTAGCTGCTGAATCGATAACTAGTACAGGCCAAATTGCCCAGAAAGCTTATGTTTTTCAGAACTTTGTTTGGCACACATTGAAGATGAAGGGTTTGTCCCCTTTTCATTTCCAAAAGGTACAAGGACTTGCTCCCAACGATTATTCGTTGCGGTAGCAGTTTTATGGGTGACTGCTCAATCGTACGGAAGCAGAAACAGGTTTTCCAACAAACATACTGGTAACTTGATGAATGCTGTTTGACCAGGAATGGTAAGCTGAACTTCTACAATGCTCACACATGCACTGATGAAAATCCTCATGCGATCCGCCAAAGTAACTTTCAACAACGTTTCAGTTTAAATTTATGGACTGGAATTGTGAACGACACCTTAATAGGGTGTTTGATTCACACAGATGCGTGCATCAAAACCTTTTTGATTATAATTAATCATGTAATTCAAGTCATAACTGTTCTATCTCATTCAAAGGTCGTGGTAAAGCCAAATTGGCATCTTTCCGTATTTGTTTGCCTCTGTTAATATTGGAAAGGAATTTGTAAGCTTCCCTTAATGGCTTTTAAGCGGATGGATACATTTTCTAATAGAACTTAAGCCGACTTAGCATATTTGGGAATCATGTGTTTATGGATTTCGTTCAATTGCCTCATTGAGAGAGCTTAGCATTAAGATTCTTAGAATAAGTATTTATTCCTACGTGCGACGCTCCGATTGGCTACGCAGGATCGCCTCAGCCAATAGTGTTTGAGCTTTCCCCTCCTTGATGAATTTGCGAGTTCGGCTCGTTGTAAATTCAGCGTTAGTTAGATTCAGAATTTCGAGTAAGCAAGTTCAGCTATGCTTTGTGCTGGGTTGCGGTCGTTCTAACTCCCTGGTAAAGACGTTTCCAGGTTGTTTTGTGTTACGGTTACGCGTAATTCGCTATTTTCGCGTGGCCAATCCAAGCGTGTCACAACAGTTGAAGCTTTTGTAAAAAACCATCGGTCCATCAGTGACGTTTGTAATCGTTGTTACTCAATATACTCGTGTTTGTTAAGTCTTGTTTCACTCCAACAACTAACTGAACCCAAGTCAAGGGTTATTAAGTGGCAGTTCCCGGCAATCCCATTGAACCGGAATTCGCAGCGGATTAACTGGGGGCCCCATTCGTGGAAGCCTCTTTTCAAGTTAATCATACAAAAAACATTGGTCCTTCGAGCCGGATTTGGAAGAAGCTAAAAAACGCGAATGTACAAGTTTCCAGTAGCTGGTGGATGCAATTGCTCCAAAATCATTTCGTCGGAGAGCGTCAAGAAGCTTCTCCAACACCAGGAAATTCAACCATCGAGAGCCTACACCGAGTCCAGTTCCCACGTCAAGCGGCAGCGATCGGCAGCGGGTTGGTTTTCTGTTCGTCAAGAAGTTACTACGTTCTCAAATCAAAAGTAAGTCCTTTTCCATTACACCTTCGTTTAGTGTTGTTTTTTGCTTGTGTCAGTCATGGTGGAAACTCGTTCGACATCAGCGGTCATGTCGGAAACTCGCGCTTTAACCACTCGTTGCAAATTCATAAAAGCCAAAGTAGATCGTTTCGAAACTCTATTTCATAGAATTTCTTCGTCCAGCCCCGTGAAGGCTCACGAGGTCGGCAACTTGTCAAAAGAGTTTAGTTGTTTCCAAAATTTGTTGAATGAGTATGAGAAGTCAATGGAGGGCCTAATGGAGGCCGACGCTGAACACTTTGATAAACTTTTCAATGAATTCGACTCTTTTATGACTCATTTTAGCGAGATTAGTAGCACAGTCGAGAAATTCTTATCAAAAAATAAGATCAGTCCGGGTATAAAACCGAATCTAGGTCAAAATTCTTTGCAAAGTGGCCCTTCAGGAGAGCTCGCTGGATTAAGATTACCACCCTTAGATTTGCCTTCATTTTCGGGGAAATTCGAGAATTGGGTTCAATTTCATGACTCCTTTACGTCGCTTATTCATAACAACGCTAATTTGACCAACGTTCAGAAATTTTACTATTTGATTTCTTCCCTTAAGGGAGAAGCTGCTAGTTCAATCTCGTCGTTAAAAGTTACGATAACTATACCATTGCTTGGGACATCCTAGTCAAGCGATTTGAAAATAAGAAACTGATGGTAAAATCAAACATAAATGCGTTATTCAGTTTAGAGAGCGTAAAAAAGGATTCACATGCGTCTGTTCAAAGGCTGCTCGATAGTGTAGTTAGAATTTTGGAAATTTTCAAGGCGTACGGGGAACCCACAGTCGACACCATACTAATACATATCATAGTTTCGAAGCTCGGCTCAGCAATGCAGACTGACTGGGAATTATGCAAACATGCCGGACAATTTCCTACTTTGCGAGAGTTGTTAGATTTTTTAGAGAGCAAAAGTCACTTGTTAGGTTCGGTGGAAGCTGCGAAAATAGGTTCGAGTTTGGGAAATCAGGGATCCGAGCAAAAAAGTCATGCACGCGCTCATGTAGCCAGAGAGCAAGGTAATCACTCTTGTGATTTTTGCAAAAATAGTAATCATTCGATTAGCGCTTGCGAATCTTTTTCAAAATTGTTGGTAAACGCTCGTATCGAAGAGGCGCGTCGTTTGAAATTATGCAACAATTGTCTCAAGCCCGGACATTTCGTGGTAAAATGCACATCGTCGAGATGCCGCGTATGCAGAAAAAAGCACCATACTTTACTGTGTTTGCGTCCAAAGCGCGACGCGCACGAAAATACTCCGTCGCCGCGTCCTGGACCGCCAGAAACCAGCAGCGACACGCGGGAGGTCGGGGCCGTCGCTCCGAGCGAGGCACCCGTCGCATCCGTTTCAGCAGCCTGTAGCCGTCCTGCAATCGCGGCGCCAGCGCAAGTTTTATTGTCCACGGTTAGCGTATTCGTAGAAGGATCCTCCGGGTCATTTTCCCGGGCAAAAGCTCTTTTGGACCCCGGATCCCAACTTAACTTAGTTAGCGCCGACTTGTGTCAAAATTTGAAGATTGCGAAACGAGGTAATATCACCTCACTGTCGGGTGTTGGTGCCAGGGCTCTGAACGCTGAATTCAGAGCAAACGTTCGAATCCGCTCCCGCAACGGGAAATACGAGGACATTTTGAGCTGTGTTGTGTTAGACAAAATTACGGACCCTCTGCCGGTCCTTGCTTTCTCGCTGAGGGATTTGAAGATCCCACCAAACATTGTGCTAGCCGATTCAGATTGTAATACACCGGGAAAGATTGATCTTTTATTAGGCGCGAATGTCTTTTGGCAAGTGCTCTGGTGAAATTGGGCCCAGAGAAGCCATTCTTAACAAAAACTCTTTTTGGTTGGGTTTTAGGCGGAAACATGAATGTCGAAAATCGAGCGCTCATTCTTTCAAATAGAGTTCATTTAAGTGTAGCCGGCATCGAGCACGGCATTCAGAGATTTTGGGAAATCGAGGGGGCTTACGGTTCATCAGGCCGACTCTCTGCTGATGACAAATTTTGCGAAGACCATTTTCAATCGACTACGAAACGGGCGTCGTCGGAGCCGCGTAGGTTCATCGTGAGCATACCTTTCAGGAAAGATGCTCCATCGCTGGGAGACTCGCGCGGTATAGCGTTAAAGCGTTTCTATTCATTAGAAAACAAATTGTCAAAAAATCCCGAGTTGAAAACCGCGTATTCCGCATTTCTCAAAGAATACGAGTCGCTTGGTCACTTGAGCAAGGTGGACGACGAAGCGAGTCTTCCTCATACTCGGTTTTATTTGCCACATTTGCCAGTCATAAAGGAGGACAATTCAACGACCAAACATCGCGTTGTTTTTGACGGCAGTTGTGCGTCCTCCTCCGGAGTATCGCTTAACGACCTTCAACATAAGGGCCCAGTGGTCCAGCAGTCGTTGTTTGCAATTCTTTGTCGCTTTAGGCAATTCAAGTACGTGCTGAAAGCAGATTGCGCCAAAATGTATAGGCAAATCCTCGTGGACCCCTCGCAGACGCAATACCAATTAATTTTATGGCGTGACGACAAAACCTCAGCGGTAAAATGCTTCAAATTATTAACGGTCACCTACGGTACTAAATCAGCCTCGTACCTAGCAACTAGGTGCTTGATACAAATCGCCCAGGAAATCGAAGCATCGCTTCCAGAGGCCTCATTAAGAATTAGCCGGGATTTTTATGTAGATGACCTACTGACTGGTTTTGAAAATAGGGCGGAAGCCATAAAAACGCAATTCGAAATTAGTAGCGCTTTGTCGGGGTACGGGTTTGAATTGCGAAAGTGGGCATCCAACGACAGTGAAGTAGCTAGCGCCATTGGTGTGGATCGCGGCAGCGTAGAGCCCATTTCTTTGACGGAAGACGCCACGGAGAAAACTCTCGGCATTTTTTGGGATACTCGGCGGGACGTGCTAAGTTACAGAGTGAACCCTAGCTGTTGCGAATCAGTTACCAAGCGGGCTATACTCTCTAGTATGGCTCAAGTATTCGATCCCTTGGGACTACTTGGTCCAAGCGTTCTAACTTTGAAACTTCTCGTGCAACGGCTTTGGCAGTTGAAGTTGTCATGGGACGAAACGGTGCCCATGGAGATGCGCTCCAGATACGACGAACTCCATTCTTCATTATGCGCTTTGGGCTCATTGGCAATTCCGAGAAGGGTAATTTGCGATGACATAAACTCGATAGATCTCCACGGATTTGCGGACGCGAGTTCTGTAGCCTATGGGTGCGCCGTGTATATACGTTGCGTTGACGCGCGCGGTAGTGTCACCACCAATTTGCTTTGTGCTAAATCAAGGGTCGCTCTATTAAAAACAATATCCTTGCCTCGTCTGGAGCTTTGCGCAGCCTTACTGTTGGCTCGTTTGATTAAAACTATACTCGATTCCTCCGCATTTAAATTTGACCGCGTGTACTATTGGTCGGACTCCACCATAACTCTGCACTGGATAAATAAGGATGCGAGTAATTGGAAGACGTTCGTCGCGAACCGGGTGTCCGAGATTTACGAACTAAGCAATAGGGAAGAATGGTTTTACGTGCGTACAAATTGCAACCCGTCCGATATAATTAGCAGGGGAATGTTACCCCAGGGGTTACTCAACTCACGCTTGTGGTGGCACGGGCCAGAGTTTTTGTCACAGGCGGACTTAAAACCCCAGCCCGTTAAAATTGATTCGGGTGAGCTAGCAGCCCAAGAGTCGCGCCCAGTAGTGGCCACTCTTCACCATCGCGTCCCAGAATTTGAACTTTTCAGGCGCTATTCCAGTTTCACCGGTGCCAGAAATCAGCTATCGGAATTAAAAAATATCCTGTCAGGCTCTAGTGAGCAATGCATAAGGGAGGAATTGTCGAAACATAGCATTAAGTGGAATTTTATTCCGGCACGCTCTCCGCACTTTGGCGGCATTTGGGAAGCGGGGGTAAAGTCATTGAAATATTATTTAAGGCGAATATCTTGCAATGCAAAGTTAACTCTCGTTGAGTATTACACCATGCTGACTCAAGTGGAGGCGATACTAAATTCCCGCCCACTCTGTGTTCTCCCTACCGACGCCTCATTCCCCGAGGTTCTTACTCCTGCCCACTTCTTGATCGGTCGGAAGCTGACTTCGTTTCCGGAAGCCCAACTCCAGGACATACCGGAAAATCGTCTCAGCCGCTATGGGCTGGTCCAGCGGCTGTCCCAGCAGTTTTGGGATCGTTGGTCCCGGGACTACCTCCACCTCCTGCAGCGCCGGCCTAAGTGGAAGTCCTCCAGCACGTCTCTAGCCCCCCAGGTGGGCGACGTGGTACTCGTCCACGACGAGGCATCTCCAAGCTACCGTTGGCCACTTGCAATCATCTCGGCCACATATCCAGGAGCGGATGGTGTTGTGCGTGTGGAGCAGGTGCGCGATTCCCGAGGGAATCTCCTGAAACGCTCGGTGCGTAAAGTGTACATCCTACCCAAAGACGATCATTGCGATCAAGGGCAATAAACATTGACTTTGCTCTTAGTTGGTAGTTATCGCTAATTGAACATTTTGCTAGGTTTAGTTGTTTCTTTGCTTGTATTCATGCTAGTTGTAGGTTATCTGTAAGGCTCTTGGATTATCATCTGTCCTTAGTTCTTGTTATGCATTTGATTATTTGGTAGTGTCAGATTTCAGTTTAATTTTGGGATTTAATCACGTCGTGCCATATTCGGCACTTCGGGGGCGGCATGTTTGATTCACACAGATGCGTGCATCAAAACCTTTTTGATTATAATTAATCATGTAATTCAAGTCATAACTGTTCTATCTCATTCAAAGGTCGTGGTAAAGCCAAATTGGCATCTTGCCGTATTTGTTTGCCTCTGTTAATATTGGAAAGGAATTTGTAAGCTTCCCTTAATGGCTTTTAAGCGGATGGATACATTTTCTAATAGAATTTAAGCCGACTTAGCATATTTGGGAATCATGTGTTTATGGATTTCGTTCAATTGCCTCATTGAGAGAGCTTAGCATTAAGATTCTTAGAATAAGTATTTATTCCTACGTGCGACGCTCCGATTGGCTACGCAGGATCGCCTCAGCCAATAGTGTTTGAGCTTTCCCCTCCTTGATGAATTTGCGAGTTCGGCTCGTTGTAAATTCAGCGTTAGTTAGATTCAGAATTTCGAGTAAGCAAGTTCAGCTATGCTTTGTGCTGGGTTGCGGTCGTTCTAACTCCCTGGTAAAGACGTTTCCAGGTTGTTTTGTGTTACGGTTACGCGTAATTCGCTATTTTCGCGTGGCCAATCCAAGCG
This sequence comes from Agriotes lineatus, assembly GCA_940337035.1. Classification (NCBI taxonomy): domain Eukaryota; kingdom Metazoa; phylum Arthropoda; class Insecta; order Coleoptera; family Elateridae; genus Agriotes; species Agriotes lineatus. The sequence continues at coordinate 121,910 of CALNHX010000807.1, forward strand.
TGTCACAACAGTTGAAGCTTTTGTAAAAAACCATCGGTCCATCAGTGACGTTTGTAATCGTTGTTACTCAATATACTCGTGTTTGTTAAGTCTTGTTTCACTCCAACAACTAACTGAACCCAAGTCAAGTGTTATTAAGTGGCAGTTCCCGGCAATCCCATTGAACCGGAATTCGCAGCGGATTAACTGGGGGCCCCATTCGTGGAAGCCTCTTTTCAAGTTAATCATACAAAAAACATAGGGCTTTTCGAATTGCCGGCGCGTCTCAATGGCGAATCTTACTTGCATTTTTACTTTCTTTTACAATAAAGGAAGGATTGGATTCACCCAAAAAATTCTAAATTAAGTTTTCAACAGATCTTCACGTTTTAGAGTCCCCTGAACTCAAAAAACCAGTTTTTGCTCATTGGTCCGTGTGTCTGTATATGTCTGTGTGTCTGTCTGTCTGTGAACAGAATATCTCAAAAATGAAAAGAGGTATGGCGTTGAAACTTCATATATAAGTTTTGAATACTATCTAGATGAGGCAACAAGCTTTTGAAGAAAATCGCATAACCGGACGAATCAATTTACTCTTGTGATTTTTCACTTTTTTTTCGATTTTTTTCAAAGCTTACATTTTTATTACATTTTTAATGTGTATTTGATGTAAGATAGGTGATTTTTCCAATTGAATACTTCTAAAATGGGTTTTTTTGTTTCTCTTTTTTTTATTAACTCCTACATTTAAATAGAACACCCGGTATTTTATTACATTTTTTAATTCAGCTTAAAATCTTAGAGAAAATTTGTCTCTTGAACTAACGCTCTATTTTGTAGTTTTTGTAGAATTTATAATTTTTAAAAATTATTGATAAATGCTTAAAAATTAAAAATCAAATTTTTGGCTAATTATAATATCACTGTAAAAGAAAGTTGTGTGCGTGTATCACACTAGATTTTTTACAAGAAGTTTTACTAGGAGTCCTCTAGAAGATGTTCCATTGGTTGTGCCACATAACATGTGATTTATGCATGATGGCTGTCAATCACATTTTAGTCGTCCTGTAAGAGATTATCTGGATTATACCTTTCCGCAATGGTGAATCGACCGGGGTGGATTAATTCAATGCCCCCCACCCCGCGCATCCCTGATCTCAACCCACTAGACTTCTTATGGAGATACCTGAAAGACCGGGTACATGCAACGGAAGTTGAAGAGTTGCGCCATCGAATCAACGTTGCTACAGAGGACTTGCGAAAACAATTTCCGCAAGTGTCGAGAAATTGGATTCTTCGTGTGCTACTGTGTGTTGAAAAACAGGGGCAGCATTTTGAACAATTTTTGTGATTTTGGTGAATTTTTATACTTATGTAGTCATTGTTCTATTTCCTTTTCATAAGTTTGTGTCGTTGTCAAATTTATATTATATTAAACACGTGCTTAATGTAATAAAAATAAATGTTTGCATTATTTACAATTGAAAATAAGGAAATACATAATTTAAAATTAAAATTATGTACACCAAGTTTTCACATAAGCTGTAAAACATTTTTTTTCTTAGTAATCGATGAAAAATTCAAATTCGTTCCTTTTTAATTAGAAGACAATAATAAGCAATTATAAAATAGTAATTTACGATACAAGTGCGTAAAGCTAGTTTTTAGTCATAGGTGGGGCAGAGTTAAAACGCGAGTGAGCGAGCGTTTTAAGCCCCGCGAGTGACTAAAGATGCTTTAAGCGTGTGTATCCTACAATATTTTATCTACGATAGAATCTAGAACACACGGTAAATATAAAAATAATATTTAAATGTAAATTACGATTACTAGCAAATGGTCCACAGTTTTACAGAAAGGGTATTATTAGCGTATTTTGAGGAAAAATCTAAAAAATCTTGAACGTTATGGTCCACTTATCAAAGTTACATTAATGATTAATAATAATGTGGATTTTCAAAGCTAATAGCCTACCTAAAGCGGAAGTTAGTGAGGTACAAACCAAAAAAATCTTAAACATTTACGAGGAAAGAAATAAATAAGTTTTTACTGGAACCACCGGATGACCAGTATCTAATGTTTAAGGCGGCTAAGGAGAGCTTATATATTTCTACAGTGAGCGAAGTGAATTTTTAATTTGCCCCTTGAAAGTAAAATACCTAGGCAACTGTAGATACATCACTTTGTTTTGTTTTGAAATGTCGGAAGCAGATTATTTCGCTAAGTAACTTATCTGGAAATCTATTACCTGCAGCAGTTTCTATTTATAACTGAGTTCACCCAATATGTCCTTGTTTGTTACCGTATAACGGAATATAATAATTTTCACTGAAATGTTTTGGTGTGATTAACATCTTGTAATTGTAAACGATTTCAAAATACTGACAAATTGTAGCATTGCACAGGAATTTTAAAACATCATTTGTCTGATAATAACAATTACTATAAATGACAAATTGTGAAAGTGGTTAGGGATCATTACGCACGTACCTAAAAATGGTAAAAACATAATGTTTTTTGAAGGACTTTTTATCTATTATAGGTACTTTTTCAAAATATACGGAAACCGATTACGTTTTGTCGATTTGTATAGTCTGCTTTTTTGCTTTATCATTCGAGTGGTCTCTGAAATTGTCAAATTTTAATTTGTCTTATGTAGTTTTACATTATAAAATAAAAAACTGGCAATTACAAAGACCACTCTTGCAATAGAGCAAAAAAACAGACTATACTAGTGTTAATGTAATTTCATTTCATTTATATGTAATCGTGTTATTTAGTTTGTTTATTACATTTTTTGGTATCCTGTATTTTTTCTAGATTGCAAGTATGTACATATTATGATTGTCTTATAAAAATAGTTATATTGATAATTCAATAAAGCATTTCTAAATAATTGTCTAAATTCTAAATTCTTTAAGTGTACCAAATTTTAGTGGAAATGTATTCATTTAAATATTGTGGTAGTACTGTAAAAGATTTATTTAGTATTCTATACAATACATTTTTATTAATATCGTGATTGGGGTGCATGCTAACGCAATAAATGTAAGTATACATTATTGTTTATTAGCGTATTAATACATTTAATTTTAACAGGTTTTTATTTTTGTTAAAGTTAAACGTATAAACCGTTCAATAGTTATTTGCCAAGTAGGTAGACATGGAATTTTGTTTTTATGTTTAATAAAACTAAAACTCCCTAGAAACTCTTTCTGACACTTTGTCAGAAGCAGCTGTTATGTACAGGAGGCTCACGAAAGTGTCTAATTTGACATTTTGAGGTTAAACATGCAATGTTGCCAGTCCTTTCATACTTTGTTTGCCACTAGGCATAATATGTATGGACATCGCCGTCATGGATATCTATCTGTCAAACAAATTGTAGTACTAAAGTAAATATGCCAAAAGTCATTAAGGTGACACAAAACTACAAATTACAAAGGCTTACAGGCATTATAAAGCTGACAGGCCCGACCTCAGTGAAACTGAAATCTTTGCTCGGCTTAGTGACTTTTGGGATGCAAGTATTTATGCATAAAACTTAATTGTTGCTTTAATTTTCGGCTTTGTACTGTTTTAGATATCTGAAAGAACTATTAGAAATATTATGGGGCGGAACAATTTTGAAATTAAACCTTTTGGCCCACGACCTAAAAATGATACATACTATTTGCAACATACGCACTGAAGAAGTAGTTAACAATGCGAGACAAATTGTGCAAGAACAACCACACGTATCTGTTCGCCATTTAGGACAGCAATTAAATGTTTCATATTCAACATCTCATAGGATATTAAGAAGCAATTTGCATTATTTTCCTTACCGGTTGCAAGTGTATCAGGAACTGCTGCCAAACGATCCTCCGGTTAGATTGGAATTTTGTAACTGGTTTATCAATAATTTAGGAAATAACGATAATGCGTTTGAGAAAACTTTCTCTACTGATGAGGCATACTTCTATTTATCTGGCTATATTAATTCACAAAGTATGAGGATGTGGAGCGCTGAGAATCCCAATTTTTATGTTGAAGATCCGCTTCACCCACAAAAAATCGGGGTTTGGGCTGCAATTAGTAAAAGAAGAGTTATAGGTCCTATATTTTTTTAAGGTAATTGAGTGCAGTAAAACGATTAAATTTTATTTTAATAGTTAAAATTTTAGGTTTTCTAAATGCACAACCATATCATACTGAAATTTTGTCGCCGTTTTTTGAAGAGTTACGTGACAATGAATTACAAACGGGTTACGTACTTTCAATAAGATGGGGCATAAATTTATTTAAAGAGTTTTACAAAAACAGAGTTATTAGTCAAAACATGTCTACAGTGTGGCCCCCGAGGTCTTGTAACTTAACTCCCTGTGATTTTCTTCTGTGGCCATATTTAAAAAAAGTCCATTCTTCAACTTCCACTGGACAATATTTAGCAGCTTTAACAAAGAAGTACCTAATGGAAAAAATAAAGAAATCAATAATAATGGCGTAATATTAAGATTTGAGAATAGAACGAGTTAAGGAGTTTACTTTCTTAGGAACATTAATCTCTGAAAACTTAAATTACACACAAGGAATTAAATCAAGGTTAATAAAAGCTACGAGATGTCCGGGCGCGTTAAATAGTATAATGTCCTTAAGACAAATGTCGCGAAATGCAAAACTACGACTTATAAGACTGTAATTCGACCCACAGCTACGTACGCATGTGAAACATGGACGATGAATGTGGCAGACCAAGATACGATAAGTAGGTGGGAGAGAAAAATGCGGAGAAAAATATTTGGAGGGACTCGGACGGATGATGGTTGGAGAAGACTTACAAACGAAGAGGTACAAAAGAAGTATGGAGAGCCAAATATAGTAGACTTCATTAAAGCTCGAAGGTTAAGATGGTTTGGGCATATATGGAGAATGCCAGATGGAAGAGCTACTAAGATAGTATTGGAAGGCAGAGCGCAAGAAACTAGAAGAAGAAGCGACCAACGAATAGGTGGAAGGAGGCAGTAATGGAAGACATAGCAAGGAAAGGAATAGAAGACTGGAGAAATAAAATCATCAATAAGGGACAATGGAGACACATTGTTATGCAATTGGCCTAAAGTGGCTTGTAAAAGCTTTATTTATACTGAAAAAATACATAAATTGTAATATTTAAATATTTTTGTATACAATTTATAATTACAATAAAAAAACGACTTTCATTATACCATTATGCCTACTCAACAAAGTATGAAACGTATTCAGAATCAGCAATTTGTCTTTCATGAAATTTATCTTAACCAATACTAAAAGTGGCACAAAATCCAAAACCAAATCTGGCAACCACGTTTTGTACATTAACATAAAATTATCATTTTATATAAAATGAGCATAACCTAACTTTTGTTAATGACTGACAGCATATTTACAGGGTGAAATTCATCACCCTAACATGGCCTCCTATCTGGCAAATAACTATTGAACGGTTTATATGTATTAATAGTATTTTTCCCGCTGCTGGTCATGTAAGTGTGTAAGTCGGCGATTATATTTGTTTGCTGCTTTTTCTTGACAACGGAACTTAATATTATTATTAAGTTCCTAGAATAATAAAATTAGCAAAGCAAGATGCAGATTTAGACGTTTTGTTTATAAATTGCAAGTGTTTATGTGACATGTGACACTCACAGGTAACACGACTCACGAAAACTAATCCTGGTGACAGGTGACAAATCAAACAATTTTTTCAAAAATCTAGTAAAATTTCGATAAGCAGCGTGGAAAATATAATAAAATTACTCGGAATGTATCGTCTATTAACATTTTCGGCAGGCAACAAGCCGCGACTTCGTCTTGGCTTGTACTTGCCTACCTCAAATGTTAATAGGTTCTTATATCCCTTGTTACTTAAATAGCTATAACATTACTAGCATGGTAAAAGGGGGTTTACTTGCGAACAGCAACAACTCTTAAGAACCAAAAGTTTAAACTCCTTATTTAAGATATTGGAGGTCCAAGAAAGTAGAATAGTTGTCCACTAAGATTTTAGATAAAATATAATGGTTCTAATAATTTAATAATATTTATTATGTCATTTATGTAATAGAATGATAGACGAAATCAAAATTACGCGCAGACTTGACGACTTTGGTCCGGTCTACAAGGCGTAATTTGAGTCACATTTTAATTTATAATAGGTAAAACTGCAGGTATTTTCAAGCTCTATAAGTTTTATAATAGCTATGTACCACTCTCTTGGAATAAGGGCGCACACGGCCTGGACTAGCTAAGATATCCTCGGCAGAATGGTGGTGTGGGCAAGGAATAGGTAAAGATCCTTTTGGCTTCCACAAAAATATACCAATTGCATACAGAAAAAATAGGGCGCCTGGTTGTCTTCACAACCTATACGAAACCAGCTGCTAAACTTACCACCTAGCTTTAGCGCTTACTCTGCATGTCGTTTTCGATCGAGCAGTCGGGGAGGTTGTAGACAAATATTAAAAATCAATAATTACCATAGGGATAATTACTCTTAACAGGTGAATTATTACTCTAGCCTAATGGCTAAAAAATTGTCAAAAACAATCGCTATAAGATTATTAACTATAAATAACCTTTATAAGGCGTAAGTAGTATTGCGGCAGCGAAACTGGAGCAACCTGTCAATCAAACGATTAATTAAATCCGCGAATTAAATCCGCGGATTAATTCCGCGGTTTCCTCTAATTAATTTCGCGGTTTGATCTAATTAATCACATATGAAGTTTGATATGTAATTTACATATGTGCTACTGATTAAATTACGCATTAGATTTTTTAATTTGCTTCTGGAATTACACGTCGGCCATCTTGGATTTCTGGCTGGAATATTTGAAATTTGAATTTTTTCCGATTTTTTTCTAAGTTCAATTTTTTGAATTTAAATCTCCCGGGGTGTCGGCCATCTTGGTGCGCGCGCACTTCTCACGGCGGTTGTTTTTAATTTTGAATTTTCGCGGAAATATTTGAAATTCAAACTGCTAGATCTATCTCGCTCTTCGAAGCTGCTGTCTCTCTCTTGCATTCACTCGCGGAAATATTTGAATTTAAAAAAAGCTTCCTGCGATGTCCCATGGCTGGAGTTGAACCAGCGATCACAGCATTACGAGTACGAAGCCTTAACCGACTGGGCTATCGAAGCGATCGAGGTTAAAGGAATTAAACATAGCCACTTACGTGTCACGAGCCCAGCTTTAAACAAACTATTTTTTCGAATATATAAAATATAAGAACGGAATTGTGTCGTCTAGGGCCTTAGAAACTTGTTAATAATTTTTAAAAAATGACTTTGTAACTAGTTTTGCTGTAATTAATTTGTTTAATTTTATAATATGAGTGACGCTATCTCACTCAGCCCCATTGACTTTCTACAGCGTTCTCTTTTCCATCCCGTTTGCTACCTATGCGTAATTACAAAAGACGATTGTGTGTCATTCTCTGAAATCTGTACTCACGTTGCAGTTTTTGCTGGCTCGACTTTAAAATTTGGTTCTTAAAAATTAACTACGTACATAGAAAACAGGCTGGTTACTTTACTTTATATAGCGAAGTCATTTTTTGTACAATTTACACGCAGAACACACCTCGTTCTTTATGTTTACTTTAGAAACCCTTAACCCTTTTCATTTAAATCGCGAAATCCGCATAAATATATTACTATAAAAAATCGCGAAAAGTGTTGAGTAAATAAATGCAACGCATTGTAAAGCCGTAAAACTTTTAGTTATTGTACGTTTACAAGATGGGTCTTTTGACAAAGTGGAAGAACCAAACTATGCTATTGTAAATGTACAGATTTTTCACTGTCAATTTGTATATAACAACTTAATGTAAATTGGTATTTGGAACATTTTAACGAAAGCAGCGACATTTTTCTAAGTTCCCTTTTTAAAACAGGTCGAGACTACGAATCGTTTCCTGGAAAACATACTGCATCGTGTAACTGTATTCGTTAATTATTCAAAATGTTTTATTGTAGCCTTGTCTAATACAAGGGGGAAAATAGCTCTTACGCCTTTGTACTTGTTTATAGTTATACGTGTTTTATAAATTTTGACCGCTGTTGTTCTAAAAGCCTGTCAGGACATGTAACCGCATCTCGTCATCTGACGTCATGACAACGGTTGAAACAAAGAACCAGATTCTAGAAATTCATCGAGTTACAAATTTGAGTTTAATATATTCCTGACATACTTCTGTTGTGCTCTCGCCCATATAAAATAAGACATACGCATTAAATAAATGTTTTTATTGTATAAGAATGGTTGTCCCCCATAAATTTGAATAAAAACAGACAATTTCGTTGAAAAAAAATAGCTTTTCAATATCGTTTGCAAATAAGACAAGGGATACTTGTAAAAATATAAGTCAAACCATTTTTTCTTGTAAAAAATTTACGAAAAGACGTAAGTGTTGACGACAAATGAAAATAAATTTGAATAAAAACACACAAAAATTACGAAAAGACATGTGTTGGCGACAAATTAAAATAAATTTGAATAAAAACGCACAATTTCGTTGAAAATCTTTACAAAGCGACTTTATAGTACCGAAAAAATGATGTAAAAAAGTTTTAAGAGTTATTTCTAAGCATAATTTTGCAAACGTTTAACAAATAAACCGTAATTTTTTAAAGTACATCACACAATTATGAAATCGTAGTTCAATTTATATAAATTTTCGATACTTTGTATGTGAAAAATAGCTTCAATTACTAATATATGAATAAAATCATGCAATTTCCAAAGCATTTCGTTTAAAATTTTAGAAAATCGACAGCATCTCCCATGAGAATTTATAAAAATCGGCATCTTGTCACATTAAATTCTGCAAAAACGACAAAAAACAATATTTTTATACAACTTTCACTGAAAAATAGTAAAATTTTACGAAAATACGTCTGTGTTGACAAATGAAAATAAATTTGAATAGAAACACGCAAAAATTACGAAAAGACGTATGTGTTGACCCCCAAAGTAAATAATTTTGCAAATGTTTTACACTTTTTATAAAATGCACCGCTCAAAATTAAAAGAAATAGCAATTTCATTGAAAAAATCTACTACCACAATCATTTCGATAAACAAAATTCAAAAAATCTTATACTTTTGACGGAAATATATGTATGTTGACCACAAATTAACATAATTTTTAAATAAAAACGCGCAATTCGTTGAAAAAAATATTCTGACACCACCAAAACACGCAATTTCATTGAAAAATATATATATGTTGTCCACAAATTAACATAAATTTGAATAAAAACACGTAATTTTGTTGAAAAAATGTTCTGGCCCCGTCATTTCACTTAAAATTTTACAAAACTGCCATCATAACACTTGAAATTATACAAAATATATGTATGTTTATCACAAATTAACATAAACCTGAATAAAACACACAATTTCGTTGAAAAATTTGCAAATGTTTTACACTTTTTATAAAATGTGTCGCTCAAAATTAAAAGAAATCACAATTTTTAAATTATATCACGCCATTATGAAATCGTAGATTGATTTTTTTTTTGAAATTTTACACTTTGTAACTGTAAAATAACTTCAAATACTAATATTTTAGCTTTAGATTTTGTAATTATTGCAGATTCGTGAAAAACAAAAGCAGAGTAGAAATAAAAAACACAAACACTTTGTAATAAACAAATATATTGTTCTTATTTCGTATAATACTTAATAATATAAATATAAATGTACAGCAGAATGTCTTATTTCTAAAAATTCGCTAGCAATTTACAAAACTGTAGTTTGAGGTGCACGACATTTCAAATTAAAAAGACTGCAAGTAATAAAATCAGAATTTCATTGTGTAATTTTAAAGTTTAAGATGCACCCAATCTAGAATTCCCTTCGTTTTTGGTGTTGATGACATCTGCCTTAGAGGCGTTTTTCTAACGGCCCTTTTTTGGAGGCGTTTCCTTATCGATGTTCTTCTGACTGAACCTTTTTGATGTGGACTTGGATGAGTAGCTGGTGTTTTTAATTTATATTCTAAATCAGACTCGCAGTTATCAGTTTCCATTCCGGTTTTTCCTATAGTACCAGTCGGGGTTGGCTTCTTTTGCTGTTTAGGTTTAGCTAGCAGCACATTAGGAACGTTAAGGTCTTTGATGTAATCAGCAAACTGTAGGCGTCCGGGTGGATTAATAGTTTTTCGAGGCCGCAGAATGTCGTGAATTAAATCGACTATGTTAGACGCCGGTAAAATTTCACCCTTTATAGTAACGGTGCCCTTGTGATCCCAGCTCACATCGCTTGAGGTACTCAAAATGCGTAGGAAAACTTCAGCTTTTTTCTTAAAAGTTTTGGGAAGTGTAGATAAAATAACGGCATTTGATAGGCTGTCACTGGTTGTTTCAATAGGTATTTTGATTGGCTGCCGCGCCTGGTTTGTGAAATGAAGGAATCGTTGTAAAACCTGATTGTACTGGATCCATTTATCGTAATCAGTTAATTTGGACTTTAAAACTTTTTGCATTTCGTCATCAAGCTGTGATAATATATTTTTCTCCGCATCATCACCAGACTTAAGACGTTGGACAAATTCCGGCGATACAATCAACATCTTCCGCTCTTTGTCCATTTTAGTCGAAAAGGAGCTCAGTCGTTTGTTCTGGTAGAGCCGTCGTGAATAAACTAGCTTAAAATCAAGACTTTCATAATAAATATATAAAAAAAAATATGACAGGTACGGGAATCGAACCCGTATTCTCTCTCGAGATCAGAGCTTAAATCTGACGCCTTAACCATTCGGCCAACCTGCCTCCCTATATAAACGAGCACTCTCTGCATAATTAAGAAAACATATAGTTTAAAAAGCCTTCTGCATGCAATTTCAAACAATATTTCATATAAATTAAGCCATGTACAAATTTCTAAATCGGTTTTGATATATATTTTATCGAAAGACTTGACCCTCAGCTACCGTTTTATTATTTGTCGTGATTCGTCATCGATGAATTTTACAAGTGCCATCCTGCCTGCGATGTGACGCACGCAATGTTTCCATACCTTTTTATTTTAAAATTCTATAAAATCAGAGGTCCAAACTGCTGCCGCATCAGGTAACAGAGTACAATGGTTTAAAACGTGTTAGTGCGGCATCAGTCGGGCCTCTGTTTTTATAGAATTTTAAAATAAAAAGGGATGGATACATTGCGTACGTCACATCGCAGACAGGATGGCACTTGTAAATTCAGCGATGACGCATCACGACAAATAATAAAACGGCAGCTGAGGGTCAAGTCTTTCGATAAAATATATATCAAAACCGATTTAGAAATTTGTACATGGCTTAATTTATATGAAATATTGTTTGAAATTGCATGTAGAAGGGTTTTAAACTATATGTTTTCTTAATTATGCAGAGAGTGATCGTTTATATAGGGAGGCAGGTTGGCCGAATGGTTAAGGCGTCAGATTCAAGCTCTGATCTCGAGAGAGAATACGGGTTCGATTCCCGTACCTGTCATATTTTTTTTATATATTTATTATAAAAGTCTTGATTTTAAGCTAGTTTATTCACGACGGCTCTACCAGAACAAACGATTGAGCTCCTTTTCGACTAAAATGGACAAAGAGCGGAAGATGTTGATTGTATCGCCGGAATTTGTCCAGCGTCTTAAGTCTGGTGATGATGCGGAGAAAAATATATTATCACAGCTTGATGACGAAATGCAAAAAGTTTTAAAGTCCAAATTAACTGATTACGATAAATGGATCCAGTACAATCAGGTTTTACAACGATTCCTTCATTTCACAAACCAGGCGCGGCAGCCAATCAAAATACCTATTGAAACAACCAGTGACAGCCTATCAAATGCCGTTATTTTATCTACACTTCCCAAAACTTTTAAGAAAAAAGCTGAAGTTTTCCTACGCATTTTGAGTACCTCAAGCGATGTGAGCTGGGATCACAAGGGCACCGTTACTATAAAGGGTGAAATTTTACCGGCGTCTAACATAGTCGATTTAATTCACGACATTCTGCGGCCTCGAAAAACTATTAATCCACCCGGACGCCTACAGTTTGCTGATTACATCAAAGACCTTAACGTTCCTAATGTGCTGCTAGCTAAACCTAAACAGCAAAAGAAGCCAACCCCGACTGGTACTATAGGAAAAACCGGAATGGAAACTGATAACTGCGAGTCTGATTTAGAATATAAATTAAAAACACCAGCTACTCATCCAAGTCCATATCAAAAAGGTTCAGTCAGAAGAACATCGATAAGGAAACGCCTCCAAAAAAGGGCCGTTAGAAAAACGCCTCTAAGGCAGATGTCATCAACACCAAAAACGAAGGGAATTCTAGATTGGGTGCATCTTAAACTTTAAAATTACACAATGAAATTCTGATTTTATTACTTGCAGTCTTTTTAATTTGAAATGTCGTGCACCTCAAACTACAGTTTTGTAAATTGCTAGCGAATTTTTAGAAATAAGACATTCTGCTGTACATTTATATTTATATTATTAAGTATTATACGAAATAAGAACAATATAATTGTTTATTACAAAGTGTTTGTGTTTTTTATTTCTACTCTGCTTTTGTTTTTCACGAATCTGCAATAATTACAAAATCTAAAGCTAAAATATTAGTATTTGAAGTTATTTTACAGTTACAAAGTGTAAAATTTCAAAAAAAAAATCAATCTACGATTTCATAATGGCGTGATATAATTTAAAAATTGTGATTTCTTTTAATTTTGAGCGACACATTTTATAAAAAGTGTAAAACATTTGCAAATTTTTCAACGAAATTGTGTGTTTTATTCAGGTTTATGTTAATTTGTGATAAACATACATATATTTTGTATAATTTCAAGTGTTATGATGGCAGTTTTGTAAAATTTTAAGTGAAATGACGGGGCCAGAACATTTTTTCAACAAAATTACGTGTTTTTATTCAAATTTATGTTAATTTGTGGACAACATATATATATTTTTCAATGAAATTGCGTGTTTTGGTGGTGTCAGAATATTTTTTTCAACGAATTGCGCGTTTTTATTTAAAAATTATGTTAATTTGTGGTCAACATACATATATTTCCGTCAAAAGTTTAAGATTTTTTGAATTTTGTTTATCGAAATGATTGTGGTAGTAGATTTTTTCAATGAAATTGCTATTTCTTTTAATTTTGAGCGGTGCATTATATAAAAAGTGTAAAACATTTGCAAAATTATTTACTTTGGGGGTCAACACATACGTCTTTTCGTAATTTTTGCGTGTTTCTATTCAAATTTATTTTCATTTGTCGTCAACACAGACGTATTTTCGTAAAATTTTACTATTTTTCAGTGAAAGTTGTATAAAAATATTGTTTTTTGTCGTTTTTGCAGAATTTAATGTGACAAGATGCCGATTTTTATAAATTTTCATGGGAGATGCTGTCGATTTTCTAAAATTTTAAACGAAATGCTTTGGAAATTGCATGATTTTATTCATATATTAGTAATTGAAGCTATTTTTCACATACAAAGTATCGAAAATTTATATAAATTGAACTACGATTTCATAATTGTGTGATGTACTTTAAAAAATTACGGTTTATTTGTTAAACGTTTGCAAAATTATGCTTAGAAATAACTCTTAAAACTTTTTTACATCATTTTTTCGGTACTATAAAGTCGCTTCGTAAAGATTTTCAACGAAATTGTGCGTTTTTATTCAAATTTATTTTAATTTGTCGCCAACACATACGTCTTTTCGTAATTTTTGTGTGTTTTTATTCAAATTTATTTTCATTTGTCGCCAACACTTACGTCTTTTCGTAAATTTTTTACAAGAAAAAATGGTTTGACTTATATTTTTACAAGTATCCCTTGTCTTATTTGCAAACGATATTGAAAAGCTATTTTTTTTCAACGAAATTGTCTGTTTTTATTCAAATTTATAGGGGACAACCATTCTTATACAATAAAAACATTTATTTAATGCGTATGTCTTATTTTATATGGGCGAGAGCACAACAGAAGTATGTCAGGAATATATTAAACTCAAATTTGTAACTCGATGAATTTCTAGAATCTGGTTCTTTGTTTCAACCGTTGTCATGACGTCAGATGACGAGATGCGGTTACATGTCCTGACAGGCTTTTAGAACAACAGCGGTCAAAATTTATAAAACACGTATAATTATAAACAAGTACAAAGGCGTAAGGGCTATTTTCCCCCTTGTATTAGACAAGGCTACAATAAAACATTTTGAATAATTAACGAATACAGTTACACGATGCAGTATGTTTTCCAGGAAACGATTCGTAGTCTCGACCTGTTTTAAAAAGGGAACTTAGAAAAATGTCGCTGCTTTCGTTAAAATGTTCCAAATACCAATTTACATTAAGTTGTTATATACAAATTGACAGTGAAAAATCTGTACATTTACAATAGCATAGTTTGGTTCTTCCACTTTGTCAAAAGACCCATCTTGTAAACGTACAATAACTAAAAGTTTTACGGCTTTACAATGCGTTGCATTTATTTACTCAACACTTTTCGCGATTTTTTATAGTAATATATTTATGCGGATTTCGCGATTTAAATGAAAAGGGTTAAGGGTTTCTAAAGTAAACATAAAGAACGAGGTGTGTTCTGCGTGTAAATTGTACAAAAAATGACTTCGCTATATAAAATAAAGTAACCAGCCTGTTTTCTATGTACGTAGTTAATTGTTAAGAACCAAATTTTAAAGTCGAGCCAGCAAAAACTGCAACGTGAGTACAGATTTCAGAGAATGACACACAATCGCCGGCTAAATAGAAATTCTGCCTGAGGCGATAACGTCTTTTGTAATTACGCATAGGTAGCAAACGGGATGGAAAAGAGAACGCTGTAGAAAATCAATGGGGCTGAGTGAGATAGCGTCACTCATATTATAAAATTAAACAAATTAATTACAGCAAAACTAGTTACAAAGTCATTTTTTAAAAATTATTAACAAGTTTCTAAGGCCCTAGACGACACAATTCCGTTCTTATATTTTATATATTCGAAAAAATAGTTTGTTTAAAGCTGGGCTCGTGACACGTAAGTGGCTATGTTTAATTCCTTTAACCTCGATCGCTTCGATAGCCCAGTCGGTTAAGGCTTCGTACTCGTAATGCTGTGATCGCTGGTTCAACTCCAGCCATGGGACATCGCAGAAAGCTTTTTTTAAATTCAAATATTTCCGCGAGTGAATGCAAGAGAGAGACAGCAGCTTCGAAGAGCGAGATAGATCTAGCAGTTTGAATTTCAAATATTTCCGCGAAAATTCAAAATTAAAAACAACCGCCGTGAGAAGTGCGCGCGCACCAAGATGGCCGACACCCCGGGAGATTTAAATTCAAAAAATTGAACTTAGAAAAAAATCGGAAAAAATTCAAATTTCAAATATTTCCGCCAGAAATCCAAGATGGCCGACGTGTAATTCCAGAAGCAAATTAAAAAATCTAATGCGTAATTTAATCAGTAGCACATATGTAAATTACATATCAAACTTCATATGTGATTAATTAGATCAAACCGCGAAATTAATTAGAGCAAACCGCGGAATTAATCCGCGGATTTAATTCGCGGATTTAATTAATCGTTTGATTGACAGGTTGCTCCAGTTTCGCTGCCGCAATACTACTGGCGTATACATAATTTATCGTTGAATTCAACGAAATAGTGACAAAAAAGAATCACAATCCGTGCGGTACGGTCTACTTTACACTTGCGATTGCATATACAAGATTATAATGTACTACTGCGCTTGAAGGGCACGGTTGCAGATATATGGAGTATACATACGAAATTCAGCAAGTAGTAATTAATGAAACTTTAGGCAATAAGCGTTATTAATATTTCAAACAATTGATGACGAACGCGAACAGTTAGATATATCTAAGGCCTTACTATTACCTGTTATGTCATGTGGCAATCTGCCAATTCGGTTAAAAAAAACGCTGAATTTATGTTGTACTCACATAAAAAAACACATTTCGCAATCCTGGGTGGTGTAGTCCGCACTCGTACAACTCTTTCAGGATGAGGGAACCACGCAGCTACTCAGCTACTGATGGGCATCTGCTCGGCTTCCCGATAATTAGGACGCCGACGCTATCGATTCCAGAGACATTTTGGGAACCCCATAGTTCTGATGCACAGCAAGAGTTGAAAATGAAACTCTGCCAGTTCCTAGTCCCTAGTCCTTCTTAGTCCTATTTCTATTCCTATTCTATTCCGCCTACACGCCAATACACGGGAATTAGTAATG
This sequence comes from Agriotes lineatus, assembly GCA_940337035.1. Classification (NCBI taxonomy): domain Eukaryota; kingdom Metazoa; phylum Arthropoda; class Insecta; order Coleoptera; family Elateridae; genus Agriotes; species Agriotes lineatus. The sequence continues at coordinate 138,165 of CALNHX010000807.1, forward strand.
GAATAAAAAACAAGAAGAAACGGCGGCTCGTGGAGTGTCGCTCATTAGCGCTCTGTCAATTGTTAATTAGCTATGCACACTGCTTTGCCTAGCATACATACCTTACGGCGCTGTCGAATAAAACAAGGGCTACTGCTTCGTCTGCTAGGAAAATCGAAAAAGGAAAGCCTCGCGAAGACCCACGCTCTCGAGCCAGAAAATCAAGCAACTCTTATCTATCAGGCACACTCTCCACGCGATAACGGTATTTCGTACTTGCCTCAATTGACTTATAAGGTGGTCCAAAAGTAATTACTAATTATTAAACGCGCATTTGAAACGGGGCGTTACAGCCACTTTTTCGGTAATTACAAGCGTAGAAGCGTGAAAAAAATCTCAACTCGTTCACGCTTTTCTTTCTCGTTCGATATCTCGACTAATATCGCTCGTACGTGGATAAGTAATTGAACATAAATGGTAGATCATACAAAAAATTCTAAATAAAAGTTCTACTTAATTTTCACGTACCGTTAATGAGAACCAAGTTATCGCAAAAAAATCAAACGCATATTTTTTTAAGATGGCGGAAATAGCACATAGAAAATCTTGGTAGACAACTTAAAGTTAAGCTTTGCTGGACCCCCCCCCCAACGCCCTAAAAAAGGAATTTCAAATTTCGGTTCACTTTCAAGCAAAAATGACATAGTGACTGGGCTATACGTACACCGCACAGCACGTTTAGGCACCCCCCAATACGAGAGAGGGATCTAGTGGACTGGGGTCTTCACCAAAAGATCCGCACAGTCGAGACGAAGATTTGGTATAGTGGGTTCATTAGTCGGTTGGCTCGAATTTTAGAGATATTTGACTAAGAGTGGTTTTCGATATGAGAGAATTTCAATACTTCGTACACTTCAGTAGTGTAGTTAGGCGGGTTCTGGCTCAAAATGTGTCACTGCGCAGGTTTTCTGCGCAGGTTTCTGCTCAGGTCTGCGCGCGCAGGTTTGTCAAGGTCGTTGGTCTAGCCGGGGGTCACGCGTCTAGCCGGGTTAAGGTCACGGGCCTCACCTAGGTCACGTGCCACTTCCGGGAATTTTTGGGCTAAATGTATAATTTTGAAATTTTTACAAGATTTCCACGCTTAGCTAGGCTCAACAGGATATGACTCATCGTCTAGGAATGCAGACATGTCCATTCTTGCAGGATGTTGTTATCAGTTCCGAGTGGTGTAGCTTGAACAAGCGTCCACGTTCGATCAGCAGAGTTAAGCAACGCTGTCTCTGGTCAGAACTTGGATGGGAGTTCCACGGCTGCATCTCTCGGCGCCTCGTGGTACGGCTATCACGGAAAAAAGTTGGTCCCGGCGGTCATACAACATCATGACAGTCGTTAGTGGGGTTGAAAGTCCTGATAACTGCACAGCGACGCCTATAATTGGCCTAACGGCTGTTGGCTGAGTGCGAATTAAATAAATAAAAATAAAAATCAGTAAATAGAACAATGACATCCATTGTTTGAGAAATCTGCACGACATTGGACAATAAAGCCATTGTTGTCTGGAGATTAAAATGTGCAAAGCTGGTAAATAGAACATTGACATCCATTGTTTTAAAATCAGCACGATAATTGGACAATGAAGCCATTTTTGTCTGGAGGAATTTTTGCTGACCTCCATTATCATATAAACAGGATGTTATTGTCTCAAGCTTTAGACTTGTCCAGACATGTTTGAGAAATGTGCAAAGCTGTTAAAAATTGAACAAAGAAACCTATTGTTTGAGAAAAATCTGCGCAACCGCTAAATTGATTGAAGCCTTTGTCTGAATTTTTTGCTGACGCTAGCCTCCATTATCAGCTGCGACGATGAATAAATAGACCGGCTCGGCTGCCTGCAAGAGTTAGTATTACAACCGCACGCGCGCAAACATGTCTGCGACAGACAGCGTTACCGAATTAAGTTCGAATTCAATAAAAACCATCAGAGACGCGATAGCGATTGTAAAATATAGTGATGAGGCTCAGACATTGCTTAAACATGTAAATAATAGTATATTAAAGTATGAGGGGATAACAAGGTCTTTAAAACACCCGCGAGTTTTCGAGCGCGACGGCGTAGCCGGAGTGCTCGAAATAGAGCTATTTTTTATTATACCTCCAATACTGGAAATAAATTACGCACTAAAAACTTAGAAATAATTTTTGTCGTGATAAATCGAGAGGGCATAATAATATTGCTACTATAGTTACGAGAATTATTTACGTTTTTGTCGGGTCCATGTCCGTTGTTGCATTCAGAAGTTTCCTTGACAACCTTTAAAGCTCGGCGAGCTTTAATCGCCTGTATTCGCACGCTCAGGCGTGCTTTAAACGGCGATTCTGATGCAGGTATAATAAAAAACCATTTTAATTGTTAGTCGATTTATCCGTAAGCATAGTTTTAAAAATGAAAATCCATTCAGGCTAGAGGCAAATTTAAGTTTATTAAGGGGTCAACGGCAATTATTGAGAAATTTAAAAGCAAAATCAGCAAAGAAGGGAGCGGGTGTAGGGAGTGGTCAGCAGCAGCAAAAGAACAAGTTGGTATGGGAAGATGTAGAATCTTGCTTTAACAGTAGAATAAACTGCTCAAGGACAGGTCTAACGAGTAGCTTCAGAATGTGTAGTTCAAAACGTGACCACCGAGCTTCTGTAGATGGCGCCAAGTGGACAAACCGCCACTGTGCTACAATGCTTGGAAATTTTGCAAAGTGGAAAGCCAAAACCAAATAGCGCATGAAGGTGCTCGGGACCTTAGCAACAACTTTGCCCCCTTTCAAAATTTCGATATCTGTAGCCGTTCGAAAGTTACAGGCGATCCGGACGGACTGACGGACGGACGGACGGACGGACGGACAAAACGTTCGCATAAGTACGCTGAAGCTACTAATAAGAACAGGTATGATTGTAAATTTAGGCTACAAGGAACCTCAAGAATTTCTTGCAAAAGCATACAGAAGTTTCTCAATAAAAGTGAAACAAATTATAAAAGGTAAGTTAATGCTTAAAGCTAACGTAATATTTAGTGCATATTTTATAAAACCTAGTAGTGGTGAGATAGATTTAAAAACGTTTGCTACTAAAAATGAAAAAAATGATTCTGGTACTAATTTAAAACAGTGGTATGAGACTAATGTTGAGAATAAGCTGTTGACGAAATTAGAAGATTTTCAATAACGTGATTGAGGTTGGAGTTTGCTTGAGATATTACATTTAAAAGTAAATTTAAATCATTACACGCCATTAACAGTAGGTAGATATATTGAGTTACCTAAAGATATTAAAAATAAAAAGGCTGTCATTAACGTAAAAAATTATAATGAATATTGTTTTTTGTGGTCGGTAGTGTCAGCATTACACCCTGCAAATGGGAATTCTGATAGAATATCTTTATATCGTATAAATACGTATAAATGTATATACGCTAGAAAGAAAAAACAAATTTGGTAAAAATTCAGTATTGCCCATATATATCAGTAAAAATACTCAAATTAATAAAGATGCTATACATTTATTAATGATATTCAACGATGAAGGGCAGTTCCATTTCTGTTGGATAAGAAACTTATCTAGATTGGTTACAACTCAAATGCATAAGAAAAAATCTCAAACTTTAGTATGCGATACGTGTTTAAATCATTTCGTAACTAAAGAATCACATTTAAGACATAAATTAGAAATTGTAAGAGTGTAAATAAAACTAAAATTAGAATGCCCGAAGAAGGTACAACAATAGAATTTAAAGACTATAAATATCAGGAAAAAGTACCATTTTCAATATACGCAGACGTGAAGTGTGTTTTAGAGAAAGAACAAAACGTTGTTTCCGAAAATGGGGAGGTTTATCAAAAACATGTTCCATTTAGTATTGCATATTATTTAAAATGTTCATATGACGATAGTTTATCTCGATTTAATATATATCGTGGTGCCGACTGTATGGAATGGTTTGTAAAAGAATTACAATCTATAGCATATCAAGTAAATAATATACTGACAAATATACAGCCTATCGGTATTAGCCAGCAGGAAAACGAATCGTTTCAAAAATCGGTATGCTGTTACATTTGTAAACAACCTTTCGCCGATAAAGACGTGCGTGTACGTGATCACAATCATCAGACAGGTGAGTATAGAGATAGTGCTCATCAACACTGTAGTCTTAACTATAAAGATGCACATTATATTCCCGTTCTCTTTTATAATCTCAGCTGTAATGATGCACATTTTATTATAAAACCATTGGCAAAACTGATTATGGGAGATATTAAATTGTTGCCTATAAATAAAGAAAAATTTATATCATTTACAAAGCATGTGGATGGTACAAATATTGATTTTAGATTTTTAGACTCGTTTCGATTTATGGCTAGTAGTTTAGAACAATTGTCATTAAATTTACCGAACAATTTAAAAACTATTACACGCAAATTTTGTAAGAGCGAAGAAGAATTTGAATTATTACTACGTAAGAGTATCTTGCCATACGACTACCTAGACAATTTTGAAAAGTTGAATGATAAAAGTCTTCCAGACAAAACGTAATTTTTTAGTCAGCTGGATGGAACAGCTATTTCAGATGAAAATTATGAACATGCACTGCGTGTTTGGAACACATTTAATATGCAAACTCTAGGCCAGTATGCTGATATTTACCTTACAGTTGATGTTCTACTCTTAGCTGATGTGTTTGAGAATTTTAGAGAAAATTGTATGAAAACGTATGGATTAGATGCTCTACATTTTTACCCAGCACCAGGATTGGCATTTCAGGCAATGTTAAAAACTACTAAAGTTAAACTTGAGCTGCTGACAGATGTAGATCAACTGTTGTTTATAGAGAGGGGTATTAGAGGAGGGTTAGCACAGTGTTCGAATCGATACGCTAAAGCTAATAATCGATATATGGGTGAAAAATATGTAGAAGCCGATCTTGAATCATATATCCTGTATTTAGATATTAATACATGTACGGAGCCGGGATGTCTGAATATCTACTGTATGGAGGGTTTGAATGGGTAAATGATTTAGATATTTCTAATATTGATCATTTAAATACTCCAGAAAATTCTGAAACAGGTTATATTTATGAAGTCGATTTAGAATACCCTCAAAATTTATTTGAACTTCACAAAGATTTGCCTCTCTGTCCTGACCATTATACAACACCAACATCCAAACAATCAAAATTGACAACCACATTATTTAAAAAAGAAAACTACATAATACCTTACCGCAATCTGCAGCAAGCTGTAAGTTTAGGGCTGAAAATTGTAAAAATTCATAGAATATTAAAATTTAAGCAATCAGCTTGGCTTAAACCGTACATAGATTTAAATACAAAATTAAGGCAAACTGCCAAAAATAATTTTGAAAAAGATTTTTATAAACTTATGAATAATGCTGTATTTGAAAAAACTATGGAAAATGTTAGAAAATACAAAATAATAAAATTAGTTTCTAAATGGGAAGGTAGGTACGGAGCCAAATTTTCACAGCTGTACTATTTTAGATAAAGACTTGGTACTTATAGAATTAAATCAGTTGGAAATAGTTTTTAATAAGCCAATATACGTTGGATTTTCAATCCTAGATAATTCAAAAATTTTAATATACGATTTTTATTATAATTATATTAAACAGAAGATGGGTAATCAAGCAAAACTGTTGTAGACAGACACTGATAGTCTCATATCACTTTACCCTTCCAAATATATACGATTTTATACGAGAAGATATTCACAAATTTGATACAAGCGATTATCCCCCGAACAATCCATATAACCTTCCACAAGTTAATAAAAAAGTAATAGGTCTAATGAAAGACGAAATGAGTGGTAAAATAATTGCCGAATTTGTTGGTCTACGTGCAAAATTGTATGCTTTCAAAACATTAGAGGATGCTGAGAATGGAGAATTTAAAATTTCAAAGAAAGCTAAAGGTATTACCAGAGCTGCTTTGAATAGAATTACATTTGACGATTACAAAGACTGCCTGTTTAATAACGAAACAGTATTTTGCGATCAGAGAACAATTAGATCAAAAACTCACAACGTATTTTCTTTAAAACAAAGAAAAAAGGCTTTAGACCCACATGATGACAAAAGAATAGTCAACTGTATGTATACTGACACTTTGCCTTGGGGCTACTGCCTGCCCACCAAGCACATTATAAACACCAGCTCTCTCTCTCTCTCTCACGCTTCGAGCGATGACGTCATTTCTCACAGTTGGAGAGAGAGCAGCATGTGCTATAAAGACAAAGATAAAAGTATAAGATATTTCAGTCTGCAAAATGTTGCCGTCAAATTCAAATATACTGTGGTTGAACAAAGATCTGTATGTTAAAAATAAAGAAATGTTATAATTTCCATTTACGTAATGCTATAGGACGGAACGACTTGCAAACTTTGAAGTTTATATTACACAAAATTGGTATTGCTATACCGAGTAAAACTCTTATTTGGGCTACGCACTTTAAAAGTGTTGAAACCGCTATCGTAAATGAAATTTTAAAAACTATGTTAGCTGCCTTTAATGTTATTAGAGAAATTATTAACGAAGTAAGAAGAGGAGAGTTGAAAATTAATACTGAAACAGATCTTAATTTAATCCTTTCAAAATTATCGTTACAGAGCATTACTTCCTACGAGCAGCATTTTCTTATTGAAACAATATCATCTGGCTCTCGAATCGAATTTGCAACTGACGAGCAACAGCAATATCCATATTTTCTTCACGATGCAGTCTTTGAGGCTGCTTATTATGCCCACAGCAAGTTTATAGAAGACGTATTCGAATATTTAACTACTAACTATATAAGTTATATATTTCAGCCTAGCGTTGTTCGCCACCACACAGATATTCTTAAATGGCTTGTAGAAAATATTAGGAAAGCTCAAAATGGTGAAGCCGTTGGTTGGAGAAGCGGTCCATGTTCCGGTCCCTGGCCTTCAACAACACCTCAAGACTATATCGATACTTACACATTGTTAAGTTCTGATTCCCTGATGTATAAATAAGATGTATAATAATTAAATAAAGCATATATTTAAGCGTATATTTATTCCCTCCCCACTCCTTGTCAAGTTTTTGCTTTGTTTATGGGTAAATACGGTGTATATATAATAATGAAATAAAACACATATTAAAAATAAAAAGTCTTTTATTTTAATCTTTAATAATTACATGTATAAGTTTATTACCTAACTCAATTTCTATCTTTATGGGATTTAAATCTAGAGGCAGTGTTGGTTCAGGAAGTGTAAAACTATATGTTGTTTGAAACGAAGGTGGTGGTGGTGATGGGGGTGATATTGGTGGTGGTGGTGGTGACACATGTTCCAGTTCGGGTTGCTGTAGTGGTGTGCACCCCTCAAAATTTTGTGTTGGGCTTAACCACCCCTGAATGTTGGCACAATTTATACAGCTGCAGCCGTCCACCTTTGTTATGTTAGACGACCAGGAGTGCTGTTGTCCCATTGGAGGAGGTGGAGGAGGAGACTCCATATTTTCTTCAGTCTCACTCCAGAGTATAACCTCCTCCTCCTGGCTCCACGGATTGTCAGCCCATGAGTCAAAACCCCAACTGTGATTTGAGAAGCAGTCTTCGGTAAAGGCTTTCGACATCATTGTTATCGTACAACTAATATTTCTATGATTAGTATTCTTATATATAATATTCTCCCTTACCTTACACCAGCTGCAGGAAGTGTTTGCGTAAGCTATAACAGGTCTGGACAAGTCTGAACATGTCTGAACAAGTAGACAGCAGATGTGATAACTGCGATTAATGGTTTTGATTATACCACTTGTGCAAAATGTGAACATTTTGTATGGCACATTGAACCCGTGTACCAATATGATGAGAACAAAAATTAATATAATTATACAAGGTCTTTAATTGTTTTATATTTGGGCAAGCTGGTAAATCGACAAATTTTACATTATCAGTTTGTTCTCCGATCAGCATTTTTTTAAACCATCTTCTTTTATCTAACCCTTTGAGAAATATGGAATCACCGCTTTGTATAATCTCTCCTATGTACAGAGACAATTTTTCGTAGGGTATTGTGTCATGCTGATTATTATTGCTCCATTCTAACCCGTGCAAATTAGTTGTAAGCCAAATCACTTGATCTTTTAGAGAATTTGAAAGGTGTTCGTACGGTATCGGCGGTTCTACTATCCGATGGATTGTAACATTTGTATCACTATCATATACAGTTATTTCTTTGCAAATAAAGTTGCTATTTTTATATTGAAAACCTTGAATATCTATAAATTTCATCGCTAATGTTGTCGAAAGAACAATCAATCTGCAACTAGTCGAACTAGTATCTAGCTAACTATTTTTATGTCACTGGTAAAAGGATTATATTTCACTTTTCGATCGAATAAAATCAATGCGTAAGCTGAAGTGTTTTTCGATATATCAGTATTGGTTTCGAATTCAAGTCGAATATCTACAGCACCGCCTTTTAATGACTCATTTTGTCTAGAACAATCTATTACGACTAGTGGAGCTATACTCTTGAATTATGCAGGCGTAAGAACAGGCTGATTGTCATGTTCGTAGTAAGATGATTGAAAACCTGTAAACATTTCATACAGTTGCGCATATCGATTGCTGGCAAATTCCAGATTTAAATTATCATAGGGATATCTTTCAGAATTGAGATAAAGTGTAATATTTCTTAAATCGCAAGAATGAAATTGGGCCATATTTTTAACAGTTTTATTTTTTCGGTCTGTTTAGAAGCCTACAATAATGTGACGTGGAGTTTCTACTTGACTAACATTTTTTATAGCCCAAGTGTGTGGTTTTGTCTGTTGTAATGCGGGATACTCGTGCAATTCCCAACTTCTAAAATTGATTTCCAACTGACTACTTTGCTCAATGTATTTTAATAATTTTAAACGATTTACATCAGCCATCAAAATGTGTATTATTTATACAGTCGATGAAAAACTTAAAGTAAAATTAACAAAAGTGTATTGGAAAGTAATACACTTTTGTTAATTCTACTTTTTCATCGACTGTATTAATAAGAGCATTTAAATCTTGATTGCTTCTAATAAGTACTAATTCTTGTGGAACGTTTAGTAAAATTTTTCTAAAGTCTTCAAAAATTCCCATCAACATTTCGCAGGGGACAAATATCTGAAAATTACCTTTTGAATCGACCAATCCGTCAATATATGTTTTGGTAGGCGTCCAACCTGCATTCTCCAAACGAATACTTTGAGTCGAATTATATGACACGTAGGCTTTCATAGTTGCAGTTATGCCGATATTTCTTACACGATCAACCACCACACCATTAATTTCATATCTAATTTCATCTAGTAGGTGAGATATGTCTAAATTTGCAAATGGTCCTGTTGCAGTAGCTTTACTATCGGCATGCTTTAACAATTTACCTTCGAAACATATAACACTGTTGCACGGTAAAGTGTACACATCTTGATGTAAAATAGGTATTCGTATTTCATCGTTATTATTAAATGTTGTAGAAGAATAGGGTTGATGCGTATGTTTCTCCGCATAGACAATCGAGTTATCTTGAAAAGCTGTTTCAGTAACGTTTAGTATTTCAGAAGTCGTCATTTTTATTTGATGCAAAACAAGCGCTCTTAATATTACAGAGTTTAAATTTTTTCGAATATTAACAGTAAAATTTAATTTAATAACAGTCCAGATGTTTTTTCTTTTTGATTTCCCCCTCGCCGTCACTTCTAGCAGTTAGCTTCAAACCTAAAGATTTTAGAAACAATTTATTGCCAGATGTTAATCTATCGACTGCAGGCAGCCTACTAATGTTCGAAACAAACTGATCATCTCTAATATATGTTTGCTGCGGCTGCTGCTGAGAGTTGTATCTAACCACCATTTTGTTTCTTGAGATGCAACCTTACCGTGATGGTTTCTCCGCAGAAATTGACCAATTTACCGTTTTGATCCAGTATTTGTATGACAATGTTATCAATAATTCTCGTATTGATTGGTAGATATATAACGTTAGAGGGATTTTTTACAATCTTAAATCCTGGCGGATCTGTAGGGAAAAATTGATGAACTCTGTGTACAGCATTGCTGTTGTGATAAGTACCAGTTACGATATTGCAATCAATACATATAGTATTAACTTTAAATATATCTACAGGATTATCGGAAATATATCTACCATAAGCTTTCAATTTCTTAGGTTTGAAACCTAATAACTGTCCAATACTATCTTTAGCAGTAAAATCGATTGCTAAGGATGATTTAATTTCACTCCTGAGCGTGTTATTATTAGGCTTAATATGTAGCACAGGTTCTGCTTGGTGCTGCACAATATTTTTTTCTAGTACATCATTAGCACTACCCGCTTGATGAGAGGGTGGCTTAGACTTTGTTATACCTACACTCAGCTCATGTCTAATATATTGACTTATATCGGCAACTTTAGATGAACCGTGAGGTATTTCAATTACAGCTTGTTTACCATCAATATCAGTATAATGAAATTTATTATTATTCGAATCAATATTAGGTGTAGTATTATAAGCTTCAAAACTGATTCATCCTATAACGTATTCAGATTCCGGATCCAGATGTATGGATGGATACTGAGCTGTGAGAACAGATTCATTTCCAGACAAGGTAAACGTCCAGGACATGTTTAAAAGTAGACGGTTTAACTAGAACTGAAACAAAACATCTGGAGACCTATAATTTTAATTACATTCTCATCAGCCTACGACTCTCCTCCTCCGCCTCTAAGAATCTTACTGGAAATAAAACAACTTTTATTAAACAATAGGTTTTATTTTTCCTTTTACATCCTTATTCAGTATACATTGCAATTGTTTATTTAAGATAGGTTCTAACAATAGAGCCAATAATTGTAAGGAAGTTCATCGTCCTCCTCTTCTTCTTCTTTCTGACGAATTTCGACAATCGGGTAAAAGTGAACCTGCTTGCTGCTGCTGTTTTTATTCCTGACTTTCTTTGTCATACAACACCAAGTCACGTTTAAACTGGCTTATTAACAAGTTCAGGTCTGGCTGCCGCTTGCTTAATTTCAAACAAAAAAGTTCCTTTGAAATATCTTTTAATTTGCAATATATTTCAATATCTCTTTTCAATTTCTCCAGATTTTCAGTAAAGCGGTTAAACTGCATTCGATATTTATAGTATCGTTGCTGCTTCATAATGCGAACTCAGACTTCCCATACTATAAGTACATCCTCAGACGATGACGTCATCCTCCCACATCTGCTAGTCTTGACAAGTCTGGACAGGTCTGGACAGGTCTTTTCTCGCAGTAAACTGGTACGAAGCTAACACATGGCGTCGTGCAAAAATTGTAAACATAAATGCCCGCAATTTACAGAATCATAAGTTTTAAATGCCTGGTGATTATATTTAATAGGATGACAGCTGCCATTTTTGCCATTTGTCAAATATTTCACAATTTCTATTGGAGGTTGTAAGTCTCCAAAACTGTCAAAGTAAATTGCATCTTTCCCCCGTTTTATGTAAGCCACCCAATGTGTACCAAGATTGGTTTTATCATCCAAATTTACAATACCGCATTCGATATTTCGAACCTGTTTTGGTAAATCATCTCTCATAAAAATGCCACGAAAGTTAGGAATTTTTAAACGTTTAGCGTATGATTGTAAATCGATATTTGACAAGGCCCGGTTTGGCAGCTGCATTACAAGTTTTTTGTCGTGAACAATCCATATCCTTTTTTATAAGGTTTTAGATATAACCCTTTACCTAAAGCTATTGCTTCCATCGTTTTATTATGTCTTTCAGACTCTGCTAATTGTTTTTTTGCCGACTGGGCATCTTTAACCACCTTTGCAATTCCTGCAGCTCCACCGCTAAGAGCTCCTAACGCGCTAAGTCCTGCAAAGATTGGAATCAAGGGTAACATTCCTCCTGTTTTTGGCACACGTATTACTCGAGGAGTTTTAATAACCTTATTTCTCTTTATTTTATTAATTGTCTTAACAGCAATATTTGTAGCATCGCTTAAGTCTCGCAACAGTCGTCCTCCTGCTCCTCCTAATTCAGTTCGTGCTTTTTTCACTACCTGATTGAAAGTAAGCGTATCTCCAGGTGTCCTCTTCCTCTTTTTACCAGTTTTCTTTTTAGCTCCAACCCCATTTTTACTTTTGCCTTCATAGCTGTAGCTACTCCTGCAGCCGAGACACGTTCACCTAAGCTAGCGTCTGAAGCTCTAATACGTCCAATAGCATTTCTAAAATTCTGTCAGCTTTATGTCGTTCCTCCATATTATCACAATGTTTTGCATAAGCCAAATCGTGCTCACGACATGCTTGATCTAATTTGTTAATTCCGGGATCTCCTCGTGCGATTCTTTTCTCAAGTTTTGTGCCAGGCCCGCAATATTGATATCCTGGTATGTGCAATTAGAAAAGCAATTTATTAATGAGCGTATTGAGTACACCAGCACCTCGTCGGCGATGGACTGGTTTAGTGTTTCGACGTCGAACCATTTTATAGAACTGAGAACTGATCGTTTAGAACCTTAATATATATAGATATGCATAGCAGTTTTAGTATGAGTTTCCAAGTAGACGTCATGAGGGTAGTTAAACTAAAAAATAGTTTGCCAATAAAAAATCATGATAATCATACTGCATTTCTAAGCAGGAGACACGGACCATTGTTACCTTCCACGATACGATGCCTCGTTCTAGGCCCATCGAATAGTGGTAAAACAAACATCATTATTTCGCTAATAGAAGATGTTAATAGAGTACGATTCGAAAATATTTATATATATTCAAAATCGCTGTTTCAATCAAAGTTTGAATATCTAAGTAAGTTGTTTTAATCAATTCCTGAGGTTGGTTACTATACATACAGCGATGGTGTAAACATTGTACCACCTGACCAAGCTAAATCTAACAGCATTTTTATTTTTGATGACATTGCTTGCGACAAACAGGACGTTATGAGAGAATATTTTAGCATGGGTCGACATAAAAATATAGACTTTCTATCTTTGTCAAACATATGCATGTATTCCTAAACATCTTATTCTTGATAATGCTAACATGCTGGTGCTGTTTAAGCAGGACGATATGAATTTACAGAAGGTCTACCGAGATCATGTTAATACCGACATGACTTATGAACAATTTAAAGAAATGTGCGCTTATTGCTGGAATAGTCATAAACACGGATTTTTGGTAATAGAAAAAGATAGTGATTTAAACAATGGACGCTATCGTTATGAATTTGATTCGTATATATAAATTTAACAATTCTGATATCTATTATTTGATAGAAAGCTGTTGACGTTTGAACTAGTTTGAATCTGTCAGTCTGTCTAACTGTCTAGCTGACTGTCTACCTGTTTAGCTGTCTAACTGTCTATCTGTCTACCTGTCTAGCTGTCTCTCTGTCTACCTGTCTAGCTGTCTACCTGTCTACCTGTCTAGCTGTCTACCTGTCTACCTGTCTAGCTGTCTACCTGTCTAGCTGTCTACCTGTCTAGCTGTCTACCTGTCTAGCTGTCTACATATCTAGCTGTCTATCTGTATACCTGTCTAGCTGTCTACCTGTATAGCTGTCTACCTGTCTACCTGTCTATCTGTTTATCTGTCTAGCTGTCTAGCTGTCTACCGCTTACATACTTGCGCCGATAATGAAAACGAATGTAGCGACAGAACTTATTAAAACTAAAAATATTATAAGACAGAAAGTTCGAGCTCTTAAGGAGGGTAAGTTGGTGGAACAACAGCTCCTCGGTAAATTTTTTAAACCTGTTACCGAACAAATGCAAAGTGTTGCAAAAGTAATAAATAAAAAAGAGAATCTCCCATCTTCAAAACTAGAATTATTTACACCAAAACCGGTTGATGAAGTATTGTGCGAAACCGCCGAAGATGATTCTAATACGACTATAGCCAACAAATTTCAGCCGCAAGCTATAAGTTCATTCTTAGAACAGTATGATAAACTTCCTAGGAAATATGTAAGCAATTATCTTATAGAAAGGCCAAATCTAGAGAGGTATGGAATTAGATATGATTTTGATAAAAACTAATTATATTTTGGTGGAGATGAGCTAGATATAAAGGGCTCTGATATAATTGTAAAAAATGTTCGCTATGAAGGTAGGCCTGGTTTGTACGAATTACTATTTAAAAACGATCCTCAAATAACTCCAACGTCGACAGATAGAGCAAATTATAATGATATCATAAACAGAACAGGTGCGGCGCATAGAAATTTTGATAAAAATGTGCAGAAGGTAGGGATCAACCAAACGAAATACAAGAAATTTATAAAATCTGACTCATCATCATCATCACCCTCGTCTTCATCAGTGTCATTAAGAGCTAAAAAGCGTTCTGGTAAAGGTATGCAACAAATGTATAAAAAAGTTAGCAATAAACCGATGGATTATGTTTACTGGGATGATCCGAACGAGTTAGTCGATCGATTAAAGTTACTGTATGCCTCTCAAGCATCCGGTCACACAAATCATAGAAATGAAATTGTTACTATAATAGAAGAGTTAAAAGAGGCGGGAATCATTGAATAAAGTCAGTTCGACAATGTCGAGAGATAAGTTCGGTCGTCACATTCAGCACAGAAATCTACACTTTTACGATGACTATGATAATTTTAATCTCCAACATAAACGATTAGCCAATCTTGCACAACCTCTATTTGAAGAGGATGCTGTCAACAAGAGTCTCCTTAACAAAGAACGTAATAAGATTATTTACCGACTTTCCGAACACCGAAACTCTGCTAGTACAAATATAGAAATAGCAAATGAAATTATTGCAGACATTCAGGCTGAAATTGATCAACTTTACTTTTCTCTAAAACTAACTAAACCTCAGCCTAAACCTTCAGTTAGTGAAACTGTCTCATTTAGAAAGGTTCAAAATGACCCGGAACAAAATAAACAGTTCGATTAAGGCCCAAATAGTAGACGAGTTGCATAAGCCTGCACGAATAAATTTTCGACGGCGTCGTGTAGTAGTAAAAGAATTGGATGATCTTCATCAAGCCGATTTAGTAGAAATGATACCATACTTTAAAGTAAATAAAGGTTATCGATATATTTTAGTAATTATAGATGTATTTTCAAAATATGTTTGGCTAGAGCCTATAAAAACCAAAACCTCCAAGGAAGTTACTAGTGCAACTGAAAAAATACTATCTGAAAGCGGTAGAATTCCGAAGAACTTGCAGACAGATCAGGGTAAAGAGTTTTTCAATAAAGATTTTCAAACACTAATGAATAAATATAAAATTAACCATTTCTCACCATTTAGCTAAAAAAAAAGCGTGTCGTTGAAAGAGTAAATCGTACACTTAAATCTATTATGTGGAAGATGTTTAGTTTGCAAGGTTCATACAAATGGCTTTCTCTATTATCTCAAGTCAGTCACACCTACAATCATAAAAAACATAGTACAATTAGTAAAAGACCGGTTGATGTGAATAAAAGTAATGAGAAAGAAATTCTCAATCAAGCCTATAATCATATAAAAATGACAGATTTAAGTAATGTAAAATTTAAGGTTGGCGATCCTGTGCGAATTAGCAAATATCGAACAATATTCGATAAAGGATATACGCCCAACTGGACTAATGAAATATTCACAATCGATCAAGTTAAATTAACTAATCCTATTACCTATCTACTAAAAGATGCTTCAAATCGGTCTATTCAAGGAAGTTTCTACGATCTTGAGCTTCAAAAAGTAAAATATCCAGACATACATCTCGTTGAACGTGTAATAAAACAAAAACGTAACAAGGTATTAGTAAAATGGCTTGGATTTTCAAATCAGCACAATAGCTGGATTGATGCTAAAAATATTGCCTGCGTTGTGATGACTCATCACTTAATTTTCATCGGTGCTATATAAACCTGATGTGCTGTAGTATTTCTATCATTCTCCTGTACGCACTCTTTCCAAAAACATGGCAGATTTCAACCAGAAACTTTGCAACTTAAATGAGGTTAAAGAGTGGGAAAATGTACGAGATTTGAAGATTGACGAAAAATATTTAATAATAAATAAATGTGTATCGGTGTCTGACTAAATACGGCAATAAAATGGCGGTAGAATTGGACAACTTCAGATTCATTCTACCAGCACGCTACGATTGCATAACAGACGCAAACCTACAACAATTAGGAAAACGTCGCTACTATATCATCTCGGGGGGCAAGTGTGGGAGCAGCACGAAACTTGGCTTCGAGGAGATCGTCCAGACAGAGATGACATCCGTAGCACAATAATCAGCTGATGTATAATATACATTTGTAATAATTTTATACATGTACGTTTTAGACAAAATAAAATACAAGTATATTTACATTATTGTTTTATTACACCATTGTGCTTATAAAATTGGTTACAGGAATATTCCAGGTTGGTCAGTGATGCATAATATATTTGTAATAATTTTATACATCAACAAAAATTTCTGAACAAAGGCTCCATTCAATTTAGCGGTTGCGCAGATTTTTCTCAAACAATGGGTTTCATCGTTTTTACCAGCTTTGCACATTTCTCAAACATGTCTGGACAAGTCTAAAGCTTCAGACAATAACATCCTGTTTATCTGATAATGGAGATCAGCAAAAATTCCTCCAGACAACAATGGCTTCATTGTCCAATTATCGTGATGATTTTAAAACAATGGATGTCACTGTTCTATTTACCAGCTTTGCACATTTTAATCTCCAGACAACAATGGCTTTATTGTCCAATGTCGTGCAGATTTCTCAAACAATGGATGTCATTGTTCTATTTACTGATAACAACATCCTGCAAGAATGGACATGTCTGCATTCCTAGACGATGAGTCACATCCTGTCGACCAATGGCTAAGCATCGAAATCTTGTAAAAATTTTAAAATTATACATTTAGCCCAAAAATTCCCGGAAGTGGCACGTGACCTAGGTGAAGCTCGTGACCTTGACCCCGGCTAGACCCGTGACCCCCGGTTAGACCAACGACCTTGACAAACCTGCGCGCGCAAACATGCGCAGAAACCTGCGCAGACATCTGCGCAGAAAACCTGCGTAGTGATACATTTTGAGCAAGAACCCGCCTAGCTACACTACTCACTTCGTGTCGTAGTAAAACTTTCGATAAATTAGTGCAGAGCGCTTAAGACATTATTACACTTCCAATATAGATAAGCCTAAACAGTTATTGCACAACTGCAAACTTACTGAGAACACGTACAAAATTGGGAGTAACTCACACATGCAATACTACGAGGGACGTTCAAGTCAAACCGGGACTTCATATGCATTAGACGGAATGCCAGAGTGGCCTGATAGTCATGGTAGTAAATGGCAGGTGTGCCCTATCACTGCTAGGCGGCGCGCATGTTGCGGGTCAATCGAATGGCAATTAATCAAAATGGCAGACAACGTGCTTGCATGGAAGAGTGAGATGAAGTATCTTGTGAACGAAGACTTAAGACTCGCTATATTTCAGAAAACTTCAAGCACAGTATGGCGATGAGACTGAAGAGACATTCAGTCGCAGTGAGACAGTTGAATGGTACTTTTTAAGGATGGCAGTCGTCTGTGAATAATGACCTCATACTGCTCACTGCACTATCTCCACATTACTACAACTCGGCTGGGAGTTATAGCAATACCGCCTGACGAACGAAGCCGCAGCTTCCCGGTATGACGTCACCACAGGCAAACCGATTTGATCAATAATTGAGTTTATAGAGCCTCCAGCCTCGAAACAAGAGGCTCTATAAATTCATAGAATCCGACCTCGCTCCTAGCAATTTCCATTTGTTTGGCTTTATAAAAGAGTTCTTGGAAGGTCAGCATTTCGACAGAGACCACAAAGTGTCCGAGAATGGTTCCAGCATACTGACCAATTTTTCGATGCTGATGCTTTCCAGGCACTAGTCAAACGCTGGGATAGGTAGATATATTTAGTTGGGAAATACATCGAAAAATAAATTCAACGGCACTTAAACGAGACAAGAATCGAATTTCAGATGGACTGCGCTTTGGAAAGCTGAGTATATCCGACAATCGTGGTACTTTGCCAAAATTATCATGGTAAGACTTTCTCAAACAGATACATTCACTGAACAGTAACACTCACATAACGATGAGTTCGACGAATTACAAAACCTCTCTTTTCATGCATAAAAGCAGTGGCGGTGTCATTTGTTTAATAGACCTAACATTCTGTTATCACGTATCACACTAAACTTTACTGTGACCAGCCTCGTACCATCGACAATATTAATTCTATATGGAGAACAACCTGCGTTCAACGCCAATTCCGTTGCGATAGATATTTTTGCATGCACAATTATTTCTAATTTGAAAAATCCCCTTATACATATATGCCGTTCACGATCTTTTTGGGTCAGGTGAGGCATGATCATCTAGTAATTTTGTTGGCAGTACCTCTGTGGCAACTAAACTCCCTAATGGAAATTGACACTTTTTGTGTTAGGTTAGGTTGTTTTCAGTTTAAGGTTATATTTTCTGAATAGGTACATTGTTGCCAGATCTCTGTTTAAATTAAGGATAAAAAATTGAAATAATTTGACAATTGACGAGAGAAACGAAAATGGGAAATAGTGCATAAGAAAAGCATTCAATATTAATGTTTATTGCAATTTGGTTAAGAATTGCGTACATGATATGAATATGCCACTTTATTTTACATGCTTGCTGCATGCTTGCTCGCTTGGTTGTGTGGAAGGATAAAGACATCACAAACTGATGCCAAATAAACTTAGTAGAGCAATTGTAATAAAAAAACATCTCGTACTGGCGTAACTGGAAGTTGAGTGTTCTACATGTAATAAAAACAAAGAGAAAGTACGTGAAGTTTTAGCTTTTTTAATTCTACCTCATTAGAAAGTGTTCAGTAAAAATGTTTGGTTCTTCTCCTATGGACTGTAGACTCTGCAACAGCTACCCGCTTGGCAGTTTCGTTTAAATTCACTTCATTTATTTTAATTCTGTATGTTTCGCAAACCGCGCAGACATCAACCTGTAGTCTCCCGAAAGACAGTTGGAAATTTTCTACAAAAAATTTATAGTAGGTAGTATAGGATATATTTTGAAATGCAGAATATCTAGTTTTAAAGAGCTGGTGCATTTTTTTAATATTTAAGTTGTTACTCAGGTAATATACTTCACGACCAGAAT
This sequence comes from Agriotes lineatus, assembly GCA_940337035.1. Lineage (NCBI taxonomy): Eukaryota > Metazoa > Arthropoda > Insecta > Coleoptera > Elateridae > Agriotes > Agriotes lineatus. The sequence goes on from CALNHX010000807.1 coordinate 157,396, forward strand.
AATGACTTTTTAAGGGAATGATTCAATATCTTCTCTCATACACAATCTTGCTTCTTTGGGATATGCATTTCCGCTAACACTTTTTCTAGGATTTCTAGGAATATCAGTCATTTTTAACTCAAGGTAGACACTGACACTATTTATTACAGTACACTCGAAGATCCACAACAACTGCTACCAGCAAGAATCACAGAATACAAACTAAACGCCATAATGACCGATGCACGCAGCGAAATACGAATTTCTTGCAAAAAGGTCATACGTTGCCGACTAATGTCCTTTCTGGGTAAAGCCAATGTAATCGCAGCTGAAAATACTAAATAAGTAATAGATGAGCTTAAAAATGTGACCACACACCTCGAATATGGAATGGTTTCTGCTTCAGTGGCATTTTTGAGTGGATATGTAGCACGAACAGTTGAAGAAAGAGTTAACTGTAATATTTGCTTAGAATCTCGTTTAACCACTTCTTCCTCAAATCCATTGTTAGCTCTCATACGTTTACAAGATAAGGGAGCGTTGAAATGCCCTACTAGACGATTTACAGCTTTAATAAATCAGTTCGTTGATCTAATTTTAAATATACTTCAGTATTTATGTGGATAATGCAATCCATCTAAAATTATAACTACCCTACTTCTTGAACCACTTGACTCATCGAAGTTTTTCATTTGTATGGATCACAGAGAGAAAACTTTTATAATAATCCCTGATAAGTAACTCAGACCAATTCTAGCAAACATAGGAGCTACACGGACAGATTCAGTTACTACGAATTCTTGGGACCTCTCTCAAGAAAAATATTAAAACTGTAAATCTCTGAAATTACGTACACGATAGTATACCTAGATTATACGATTCATATTTATATTAAAGTCCAGGCAATAGGTTCCTACTGTACTGATACTGCATGTTAAAAAATAATTTTTAAAAAACGTATTATTCTTGACACCAACTCTAATTTAAATGTCATTGTGTCCAAAGCGGCCAAAATTAGCAACTTCTCATAAGTGGAAACTACAATGAATTTCAAAAAAATGCTCAGGCCGTATAATGTGACGTTTGTCACACAATTCAGCAGCCCGTGATTAAAATAATAAATCTGGCAATGCGGTAGCAAGAAAATGTCGAACAGACACTGACAGAAGAAAAATGTTGCATCTGCTACATCACCGAATCAGTTAGTCCAACATGAAAAGAAAAAAGCATAGCCAACCCTGTCCCAAAAAGGTCGTGAATGGATTATATGGTCAAATGCTTAAAATATTAATGTAATATGCAACAATATTATATAGTATTTCTTTTTCGTAATTTATGATATAAATGTTTCTAGTCATGTCATTATATGTGTAATTTATTGGTTAATACCCGTTGCATAAATAGATGAAAAATGGAGATAAAGAATATTGTAAAAGACTGCCCCGTCGGTTGTAAGAATTGCTTCATCAAAGAAGATATTTTTTTTTCTATTAGTCCTGCACTGGTATACGCTAAACCATAAAATTACGTAACGAGAACGTTTTAAGAAGTGTGGTTTACAATGCTTAAACTTATTTATTTATTTTTTAAAATGTCCTATATGCTAACTTCGTCTGCTTTTAGTTTGTATTGCATCAGTTTCTAACACGTAAAGTTGATTGTTTGCATAAATTATTCGTTAGGTTGTAAAATTTTAAATACCCTACTAAAAGATATAATCTTCTGAAGATGATGATCATTAAATATTTTAGTGACAGCTTGTCTGACTGACATATATAAATGTAAAATGTTATTACAAATAGTTCCGCTTCACACTTAACGTAAATTATAAGTTCACTCAAAAAGTAGGCAGTGAACTTAATTAAAATCGTCAATCAGTTATAACACATTGTTATTCTAAAATATCAACAACAAGAAAAATAAATAAATATAAAAGTTAAGACTAAAATTTTAGTCAAAATCTAAATGATCTGTTTGAAGTGACTTCCGTTATTCACAGCATATTTACCTGATCTTAAGAGTTTTGTTACACGCGAACACTCGTGGTGATATTTGATTTATTTTATGATCGCCTAGATCTTGAAAAGTTCGCAAATAATAAAACTAAAATAATAAAACTATTCGGCAATCGTATTCCAACTTATTATTTAAAATATCTTTCATTACCCTTGCATTATTAGGAAAAGTTTGATCATGCTGAAACCAGATATGATAGAAATCATTTTGAAATTCTTCAAAACTGCGTTTGCGAGTTATGTTCGCCTGTAGTTATGACTTAATAGATCATGTTTAAGGTATTCACTTAGTAAGTAAATTTCAAGAAAGATGATGTATTTAAAATCGTTATTAAATGTAGTTTTATTTAAAATATCTTATGCTCAATTGATTTTCTAATTATAACAAGGTAAAGTGTACAATAACTTTTAACACTAACCGAAATATCTGCTATAATAAGTAAAATAATCAATCAAACTGTATATATTTTGAACAACATGTTTGCTTATAAGCAACCAAACGTTTTTGGGTAACAATTTTTTTAAATACTTACAGGTTAACTAAACTAAAAGCCTCAAAAACAACTTTCGTAGCCATCAGAATACATGAAAATTCAAACGCGACAATGCAAATCATGCGAAGCAGCTCAATCGTTATTTTCGCAGAAACCCTATAAATACCGGCCGCTCCACCACGAAGTCTGACGATCGCCGAAAATATACATGAACTTGTAGAGGAATCTGATGGTATGCAAATGTAAATAATAAAAAAATGGCTAGGCAGTGCCCAAATGGATTCCCCGAAATTTGACCGGGCAGAGCTCGTTATCTCCAGCTTGGACACTTTACATCCATCATACTGATAGCCAAAAATCTCCGAGCATTAATAACTGGATTTTCGTATGACAGCCAGTGCGAGGTGACAAAAGTTTATTATTCGCATTTTCCAGGCCAAAAGTGACACCTACGAAGCTGTGTACCTCTAATCTGATACGCCCCCAAATTAGCAATTGTACCTCAAGAAAATATTAATCTATGGAGACAGCGACGGGTTAATGGCAATGTAAAATTTGACCGTGACAATGCAGATAACACGCTTATTTATGATATGATAAAACGAAACTACTTTATTAACCAAATTCCTTTGAAGGAAATGTTTTTAGGTATATTGAACAATGTTTCTTTATGATTTAACATTTGACAACTTGGATATTAATAGACTGTTAAGACATAAAAGCACGATTTTAATAAAGCGAAAGCAATTTTGTCTTCTTTGAGAGCAATTAAATAACTTGCTTGCTATGAGTTTGGTTTATGCAAAAACCAACGGTTGTGTTTCTGATAGACGTCTGTTCAGGTATGCTACTAAACTACAAATTTGCACAAAGAAACAATATGTTGTTTAGTTGTTTTTCTTTTGTGGAATTCCACAACTCCACAATTTATATTGGATTTTTATAATTCTGTAGATTACTTTTCAAAATAATGAACATTTTGAAACATTTTGAAAACCTATTTAAAATTTTAACAACTCTAGTTTTTTTAATTTAGCTGCAAAAAGTAATCGAATTCTATCAACAAGTAGATATTACTCTCGACGGCTGGAAGCATAAAAATAAATTTTGCAAGATCCATAATGACGTTTAAATGATGCACTTTTGGATATACATAAAAAATCAAATTAATTTCGATTCAGCTTATGGTAACCTAGGGTCGGAAATCTGCAGACAAATTTTTACTTAAAATCCGGGATGATATGGAAAAATATAAAAAGTTAAAAATCAGAAGCAAAATAAAATCCCTGATTGAGCAAAAAGTGTGTACGAACAAATTAATCCCGTATTTTGGCGCAACATTGTAACGCATCGCCATTACTTCCAAAGGCGATATGAAAAATCCATTACTAGGAATCTTAATTGAACGGGGTCGTGGGCATTCAAACAATAATAAAAGTCACATTAAACCAGCGAAAGGGTTACTTGGTACATTAGTCCGACGCTTTTATGCAATTAAATATGTATAAAACCCTGTCACCCTTACTTTCAGGGAGCAGAAGTTGGATTAGCCTTCGATGCTGTCGTATCGGCTTGTCATTAGGCGTTTTTAAAACAAATTAGCTCTTATTCGAAGCGACAAAAAGTCGTCATTCTGCTATTATTAAAACTTCGCACTTTGGTGGTCAGTTAAGCGACGTGTCGCGTGCATGTCCGGCCACGTGGCGCTGGATGTTAATGATTTCCGGTCTTCCAGATTAACGTGAAATCGCTGTTTTATCGCTTCATGCCAACAACTGATAATTGGCATGTAGGAAAAAAAACTCCTGATCTTTAGGAAGATACTAAAGTTTCGATATCACTGTGAAGCTTTGGCATCAGAATCAAATCATCGTGTCACTCAAATTATATATTTGAATCTTTAAATCTAGGAAAAACAACAGTTTTCTACGACTACTTCTAAATTGGATAAAATTTTATACCAATATACTAGGCATAATTTCTGATTGGCCGATAGATGTAGTCAAAATGGCTGACTTTCGGTTTTACCGGAAATGATACCAACTTTGATTTTTTAAATAGAACACCCTGTATATTTTATGTTTTTCTGAATGTACGAGTCAAATTACAAATAATAGTCTTGCCAAATTTCAATTTTTTTAAACAAAAAAAAATTCTTTTTTAAATTTTTATTTTTTACTATAGAAGGCCTTGACTATCTATTCTAATTTACTCTAGCAACTCTTAATAGCTATTTAATCAATAAGGCCAATAACAAACCTTTAATAAAAGAAAATAATTTGCTAAACTCGTTTTTTAAGAAAGCGTCACTTTTTTCAATGGCACCTACTAAGGGCCATCTTGCCATTAGATAGAAAATGTAATAACCAATCTAACGATATGCATCATGCACTACTTTATCTTTATCTGAAACTGAAAATTAATTAACTAATTATTTTTTTTAAATAGATCACTCTATATAGGCCATTTAGTAAATACAAAAACATTTAATTTTTTCTTAGGGTGGCATATAACGGGTGTTCATAAACAGTCGTCATCCCAGTTGCTTTGAAAAACAAAATGTTATGTTTTTGATTAATTCGTGCAACACAATAAAACGTCATTGAGTACTGTCATAGCGCATTTTTTCTCAATTTTAACAGACATACCTTTCTGAAGTCAAAACCTACTGGGATGACGACTGTTTATGAACACCCGTTACGTAAAATTTTTGTGCTAGGGATTCTGTATTTTGCTTTGCAAAGGTTTCCACACCTGCATAAAAGTGACTTTGAATTTATAAATGACAATTAATAAATCTCATTATTTCAGTGACAAAGTAGTACATATTATTCTGGAAATTCTTGCCTGAACTTTTATAAAATGTAATAAAGATACCTATTAATAAATGCTACATCAATAGTATCCAACACAGTATTTGTTTAACATCCATAAAAGTAGTTATGACAGAAGCTAATTAAATGTCACACTCTTAACCTATTTGTTTTAGTAACTTTCTGTAAGTACATTCCTAGACAAAAGATGAATTTTTGAAGTATACTCATCAAATTTTAGAAATCAAAAGCCACTTTGTGTTTTTATGTTTAGTGAACAGACTATGGGCCGGTTGCAGAAAGCAAAGTTAGGTCTGGTGTTAGCTAACGCGACGTCAACGTCAGTGAACAAAAACGAATCAAATCTCAAATGTTTATGGTAACTGTCGTAACTGATATATTAGTAAACAAAATTTGATGCGATTTTGTTCACTTTGACGCGACGTTAGCTAACAACAGACTTAACATTGCTTTCTGCAACCGGCCCTATATGTTTTGTTTTTCGGAATCTACGACTCAAATTACATACAACAGTGTTGCCAAATTTGCTTAGGTATTATTAGATATTACATAAACATATTTTTAAAAAATAATTGATTAAGTAATTTTCAGTTTCAGATAAAGATAAAGTAGTGCATGACGCATATCGTTAGATTGGTAATTACATTTTTTATCTAATGGCAAGATGGCCCTTAGTAGGTGCCCTTTAAAAAAGTGACGTTTTCTTAAAAAACGAGTTTAGCAAATTATTTTCGTTTATTAAAGGTTTGTTATTGGCCTTATTGATAAAATAGCTATTATTAAAAGTTGCTAGAGTAAATTAGAATAGATTTTTCCAAGTCAATGCCTACTATGGTAAAAAATAAAAATTGATAAAAAAATTTTTTTGTTTAAAACAATTGAAAATTTGGCAATACTATTATATGTAATTTGACTCGTACATTCAGAAAAACATAAAATATACAGGGTGTTCCATTTAAAAAATCAAAGTTGGTATTATTTCCGGTAAAACCGGAAGTCAACCACATTGACTATATCTATCGACCAATTAGAAATTATGTGTAGTATCTTGGTATACTATATCTATCGACCAATTAGAAATTATGTGTAGTATCTTGGTATACAATTTTATCCAAATCGATTCATAAATAAAGAAGATACAAGCATGGCCCTAGTCTCATTGTCACCCGGTATAATTGTGAATCGTAATACATAGCAATGTACACTTGCTTTCAAAACTTTCGCGTACACATTCAAAATCAAGTAACAACGATTTTGCAAAATTTTAGCTGAGTGAACGGGTAATTTTGAGATTAGGTTAAAAATGACATTGACAGCATGTGCTCTGTCAGTCGAGGCATTTTTACTTTTCAAAAATTTAAATGTCAGTGTTGATTAATTACGGCCCTGATTTAATACAGCGAAAAATAGGTGTACGCGAAAGTTTTGAAAGCAAGTGTACATATATTTTATAGCATTTGTTCAAAACTTTACAATTCATTATGTATGTATGTATGTATGTATTTATTTAAAGCCTTTTGATTTACAGAGGATAAACATTGGCTACGTCAGACTAGGATATAAATAACATAAACAATAAATAATAAAAGCAACCAGTCAATGAAACTGTACAAAACATGCAAAGTCACAGTACACATATTGTACATGTATAAAACTCCACAGCTACTGCAGATCACCGAATTGGTCATTTGTATATTCTTGAATACTATAGTAGCATTTGGCTAATAAAAACGATTTTATGCACTTCTTAAATTTTATGAAGCTCATATCTCTTACGTGTGCAGGTAACTTATTGAATAATCGTTTCCCTGCATAGATAGGAGACTTTTCATATTTCATGGTTCTATGTTGCTCCAAAATTAGCTGACCTGCATGTCTAGTTGGATAACTGTGGAGGTTTACAGCATGTTTACTAATTGTCATCTTAATTAGCAATAAAAGTTTGTATATATAAATAGACGGAAAAGTCATAATTTTATGACGGTTAAAAGTAGAACGGCAAGAGTCTCTCCTGTTCATATTAAAAATGATTCTGATAGCCCTTTTTGACAACAAAAATTCGATGGCTGTCAGTCCCTCCTCCCCATAGCACAACATTGTATGTTAAGTAGGAATAAATTAAACTGTAGTAGACATTCATTAAACAGTTTACTGAAAGTACTTCTTTAAGTTGACGTAAAGCAAAACATGCCCTACTTACTACTTTTGAAACTGAATCGATCTGTTGCCCACAACAGACTTTTCCGTCCAAATATGTGCCTAAAAATTTGGTGCAGTCAACTGATTTTATAAAACTACCAGCAAAGTTAAAAGAAAGACTATTTTCTGGAGCAGTAACTTTAAAAGAAATACACTCTGTCTTTTCAGCATTAAGAATTAAATTATTCTGTTTACACCATGACTGAAACTCACATGCTGCTGCAGCTGTTAGATCAACCAGGTCCTGATAGTCTGGGCTGAAACCACTATTGTGGTATCGTCAGCGTAATTTATTACAACTCCTGATTTTATACTGCTAGAAATGTCACTTATATATAATATAAAAACCAGTGGTCCCAGCACAGACCCTTGGGGAATTCCAAGTTCGCAGTTAACAGTTTTTGACATACTATTTTGCACCTTAACGCACATTTTCCTCTTACATAAATAAGATCTGAACAGCTCCAAAGCATTACCTCTAAAACCTAACATAGACATCTTATCTAATATAAATTTACATCAAGCGTATCAAATGCACGCGATAAGTCAAAAAATAAGGCAGCCACGTGTTTTCCGTCCATCTAGCTCTTTATATACATACTCAATAAGTGCACAAGAGGCAGTTCAGTAGATTTGCCTTCACAAAAACCGTGTTGATTAGCAGGTAAAAGATTATACTTAATGATAAAAGACATTGTTCTCTTATATATTGCTTTTTCAAAAACTTTACTTAGAGTGCTTACTACCGTTATAGGTCTATAATTATTAATGTCCAAAGAGTCACCTTTTTTGTATACTGGTGAAACTTTCCCGATTTTTAATTTAGTTGGAAACTGCCCTGAGGTAAAGCATAAATTTATAATATGGGCTAACGGCTTTGCTACAGCATTAGCGACTTCTTTTAGTATTGCAGTTGATATGTTGTCGATACCGACACTGTTTTTACGTTTGAGGTTATTAATGATATCAATCACTTCTTGTTCAGTAATAGGCTCGAGAAAAAAGGAGTTATTATTGGGTGTTGGCAACGTACAACTTTTGGAAATATTATTTCCAAAAGACTTCGTTAAATTGTATTTTGCAATATTAGAGAAGTGGAATGCAAAGCCGTTTGCTATCTGCATATGATCGTTTAATTCCTTACCATTATACTTGATAACAATGTCTTTTGAAATTGTATCCCTGCCAATACTGCTATTCACAAATTGCCATATTGCTTTAGGTTTATTATTAGCACTATTAATGATATTACTATAATATTCTTGCTTCCTTTTTTTAATTAAAATTTTGTATTCATGTTTTTATTTTTATAGGTTTTGTACAACTCCGGATTATTTATATTTGAACTAACCAATAGAAGTTCTTAAGTTCATTGCCTTTTTTAATTATTTTCAGATGTGACCCAACTGTTATCTTGTTTTAATTTTCTCTTTGTCCTTTTAAGCACTGGGCAATGTACATCAACTGCCCAGGTAAGAATATCCAGAAATGCATTAAATGCTTGATTTACATTATTGCTTAAATTATATATCTTGATAAAACTAGTATTATTCAAGAATATTCTTAAATTATCTAAATTATATTTAGTAAAAACTCTGTGATAATAATAGTTACTACTATGATTATTAGACTTCGTGTTAGTGGAGCCAATCTCGAATTGATGAATCATAGCTAAATGATCACCAATGTTTGGCTGCACTACAACGGTACTACCCGGGGTATTGTTTTCACTAATAGCTATGTAATCTATCTTTGTAGATGTGACCCTGTCATCTTTATTCTTAAAAACTCTAGTTGGTTCAGTCGATGAGCAACGCATATTAAAACTTAATAATAGGTCTCTTAACATACGTTTATCTAGATTATCTTTTAAGTAGTTTATATTTAAATCAGCACAAAAATAAACATTAGTAGCCCTTAGATGACAGTGAGCTAATAATTCACTTAATTTTTCAACTGATATCCAAATTCTAAAGTTTGCTACCTCTAAAGCTTGCTGTTGACATTAGTTTTATTTTCCATGGCCAACCCTTATCTAATTTCTTTTTTAATACATAGTATAAGCATTCATGATTATATACCTAAGTGGTCAGCCTGAGTGGCTATTTGAAAACGTCAAAGTGAACAACTGTCATTGAGAGTTCGATTCAAACCTTTTTTCCCCGATTTAAAGTTACTTGTGCTTTATTTTGTGTATCGACGGTGTTCAAGTGTCAAGAAAAATAAGAAATGGGTGATAAAATATCCGTTTCTGGTGTAGACATTTTCACGCCGGCGGAAATTTTAGAAGAAGTAACGAACGCCAGTTAAACCTACTTTCGAAAAAGTCCCGTGAACTCTATGAAAAGCGATACGATGAATTTGTCAATTGGTGCACCTCCAAGAGCGGCGCTAAATATTCAGAAAACAGTAGTAAAGCCTCTTTTTGTAATGTTTGCAAAATTAAATCTTTAATTCTAAGTGTTGGTATTGTTTATCTTTTATTTTACAGCCGTAGAATAAATTTTGTATGCAACACGAGCGAAAAATGCATTAGGCGAATGAGCTAGTTTTTTCGGACTCACGCCTGATGCATAATTTTTCGCTCTAGGTACATAAATAACTATTTCGTATTTTAATTCTAACAATTAATTCCCACCGACACAAACGCAATCCATTTTAAAATTGAAACCAATAGCAATAAAATTTAGCAAAGACGTGATTAGAGCTCAGTGAGATAGTAGTCCTTCGAAGAATTTCAGCATCTGGGACTACTCTGTTGTCTGGTAAGCAGACAGGAATACAAGAATAAGGCAATGGTTTTCGTACGTAAGCCAAATCTAAAGGTGGCTCAATAGCGTAGAAAACCAATCAATGGGTTTTACCCCGTATAAACGTATAAAAGGTAAACGTTTAGAACAAGAAGTTGAGAACTGTATACCATTCACGGGCGGACAAGATCTGAGGTTAGTACTAAAATTCAGCTTGCCAAAGAAAAACTGCTTAGCCGAACTGAAAACGCAAACGTAGGTACGAATAAGACCAATCAGCTACGTACCGGGTCCCCTAGTGTTAGTCACAACACATTTTCGGAGTTAATTCTGAGGTTACTATTGTTTTATGTTGTATATTTAAAAAGCAATATATATTTGTTTTACATTGGGTGTAATCAAATTGGTTTTCATTTCAGTAGAAATTTGAAGCATATGATTTTAGTTGTTACGAGCACACGTTTGGTTAACATTCGGAGCATTATTACATTGATTTTTTTCTTGATCACGAACTGGAATAATAACGTACGAGGTAACTCATTTGAAGCTGAGCTAGCTGGTAATAAAAAAAACAAATAATGTATAAAAACATAAAAAGGCATGCGAGACATTTTGTGAACTTCAACGAAGGGGCTACAGAAAACTGCCGCGTTACATTTTCTTTAAAAATACTACTTAATCCAAATCCAGAAAAAAGTATAAAGCAAGTTATACGTCTTTCATGGACTAGCAACAGGATCGCTAAACAATATCATATTCCGAAAGGTGTTACAGGCCAAAATCGACGTTACGACATGAAACGTCACAAAATCGGGAAATTCTCGAATCAATTGCCCTAATTACTTTACGATGGGCTGTGACAAAGGGTGCCGGTTTATCAGTGGAGTTCTTTACAACCTTAATTAGGGCTACGCTCCGGTAAACAAAATAAAGATGTTAAATGCTAGACGCCACCACTTTACTAAATCCGGAAAAACACAAGTGGGCTCATCGAGAAAATGGAAGCGCTGAACCCAAAATCCGAAATTCAGATTCGTACTTCACTTCGGTGCCCATGGCAGACATTCCACAGCTGCAGAAAGATTCACCTACTTTTGGCGATCTCTTCGCAATTGCTTTGGCGCTGTACAATAAATTACGCACAACATGTTTCGTATAAATGTAGATAAACACAAATAAAAATCACATAAAATAGTTTAAATGAATACGATCTATTGAATTTGAATATTCACACAAATATTACCATGAATAATACTAATGTAACTTATATAGGGCTTAGTAAACATTTGGTGGACAATTATTTGAATCACACAACAATGACGAAAGTACAAATCTGGGTACTTACTTTAGGTGGCTAAATAGCTAGCGCTTCCCTAAACTTGAAGCACGCGACACAATTTTCACAACAAATGACGTAATACAAACACGACGTGATGTTTCATTGTAGGTATAATTACCATAAAAAGTAAGAGTTTTACAATACCTGACGATAGCACTCGGTAATGCGTTGAATTATGGCAGTTGGAATGCCTCATTATTGAGCGGCTTTCATCTGCCTGCGGAAGATGGAAACAAAAGGGGGTGGCCTCCAGATTCATAAAGACTGATGCGTAAAAGAATGCAAATCTTGGGATTGGGACCCTACGACGGTTCAACGCTGACCCACCCTGTATACTTGCTCAGGCACTACTCTCACAACAGATCCGCTTAGAACAGCGTAATATTTGCACACAAATGCACTATTTCGACGAGAATGAAAGTCCACCTCTTCCCAACCCCCGAAGAGGGGTTTCTTTACAGACACCAACTATTTACTTCGATGAGTTAACAACGTCAGGTCAAGAATGAAACTGGGCACGTCACGCCAAAAAGCACGGTTGCAAAACGTAAGGAGCGCAGAACGTTCCTTAATTTCTACCTCTCTCTTTAACTCATGCGGGAAAACCGGATTACGTCATGTGGTGCAACACATTAAATCAGAATTTCGCATGAAGAACGGGGGAGCCCCAGCCTGTCTGAAAGGCGAACGCTTTGAAGACAAAGAGTAATTAAGATGCGATAAACCAAATTACATCATTCATACGGCAAATAAACATATCTAAATTTAAAACAAGCATATGTGAACTTAAATCGATGATCATAAAATAAACTGGGAGACCCTAATATTCGAAATCAACGAAATTAGATTTTAAAACCTCACTAAACTATCAATTTGGGCTTAAATGATGCGGGAAAAATACTAATCAACAAAATATTCAGGTTTTAGTTTTCACAATCGTGTTTCTCTAGAAAAGTTGACGCCATTATTTGTAATATCTTTTTTCTAGATTTTCCTCTAAGCCCATCGAAAATGAGTTAACCGCATGGCATGCTCATTTCTTCCTCTTAGGAAATAAGCGAAAGGCGAATGCTGCAGCCGTTCACACTAGGGGGAAATTAGCACCATTCCATACAGGTGGTAACAATATACTACTTCCTCCCCACATTCTCACAAAATTGAAATATATTGAACGACTTTTGTTATTTGTAACAATTTATTAAGCCATTGTGTTAAATCAAGTTCTAAGAACTGCAGTTCTTGTGCCGTCCTTGTGTCTCCTTGCTCAGGTTTCCGTGAATGCAATGAAAAAACTTACCCCATACAGTGTGTATGGAATGTCACGATAGAGATTAGATTAATTTAGACAAAATATTTAGTATTCCAAGTTCTACTATGATCCACATACAAATCATATTATTACTTTTTGGTTTCTGAGTATAATTGAGTTATTTTCAATAATGGTAAAGAATACCTTTGATATTATGTATCCAGTCAAACGTGTCTTTGGTTTCCGTTACCTGTATGGTTCACTTTCATATTTAAAGATATAGTCAACTTGTAGTTATATCTTTTTATTGTTAATTATATTTAATCAGTGTATTCTAGCATAGGTAAAAGTGCATGCATCGATCAATTTTTCGTGTGTAGCATCCAATCTAAATCCTAAAACGGCAATCACTTACGTGCCTGGTCTGAAGAAACATGTTGGCGTGCAGCTCTGAATACATTGTGCCAGTTGATTAGAAACTAACTAAAATAGCTTGGCAGTATTTAGAATGTGCTATACAAGTTAAAATTCCAACAAGTCAGAGTTTGCACGTTCAGCAAACTCTATTTTTCTCCTGTACCAGTAAATAGATAGTTTGCAAGACAGCAAGCCATTTTCAAACGTCCATTGCGAATACGTGACATCATCCGGCCGAGCGGCGCTTAAACTAGAGATAAGAGTGGTTCTCCCGCACTTCCGAGTGTAGCAATGTTCCGTGCATCACGCCTTCCTATATTGGATGACGCAGCAGTTTGCATACTTCAATGATTCACAGGTAACCTATTCTACAGGAATTGTTTGCAATTTAAAACAATAAGCAATCTTTACAGCTGTGTGAGCATGTTGCTTTAAGAATGCGGTTAGTTATGTAAATCGCGCCCGGTTTTATTACATGCGAATATACACAGAGTCGGCTTCAGCCAGGACAGTCTTTAGACATTTTTAACGTTTGTTCTTTTAAAGAATTATTTCAACAATATTTTAATATCGTTTTCTGAATGTGTGAAATGCGAGTAGTCCTAAGATATATCGCTCGTAGATTGTCTTTTATTTCTTTACATGTGTGTTTAAAAATTACTAACCATTCTCGGATTAAATTCTATTTCTTTGGTTTTGTATGATTTTATGTGTAGATAAAGATGAAGATCTGTTTTTTTATATTCCTATAAAGAAAATTTAAAGTACAAGTATGCACCTACATACTACAAAACAAAGTATTTTTATGGTTTTCCTTGTATGTCACGTTCTTACTCACCAAGAAAATACAAATACTACGTTGAAGCCACAAAAATATAAAGTGCTATTCATGGATCAACTGTTTTTGTAATATTTGGCTGAACTAAATTTGTTTAACATAAATATTTGCACCACGATCATTGGCTATAATTAAATTTTGGTGCCATCAGTAATTATTCAGACTGTACAGAAATGGCGATTCGGCAGCATTCAAAAGCTCGGCGAAGCCCAAGTGTGAGCAAAAAACGGAATATATAACAGGGCCCAAGGGTAATGGAGCGCAAAATCCGGGTTGCAAAGGTGCAATGTTGTCCGGAGCAACCGCTACCGAACGCTTCACGCCTACTTGACCTTAATGCCATTGTGACCAGCGGATTAGAATAAAGGCCATTGTCGCAACGACGGAATAAGAGCAGTCCGTTTTTAAACGCACAGATTTTCCTAACGCGATAATAATATGGTGTTCGAATGAGCACAAATGGCTTGCGATTCAGAAACGAAGCGTGCTAGAAATCGAAACGACAGTCGATAGATAGCTAAGGAATTTCGTTCCGTACACGACGAGCATGCATGTAATGACAGAAAGGCGCTGAAGAAAACGTGTTACTGTAGTATGTGCCATAGTTTTAGAGTGAAAAAAATCTAACTATTTATAATATGCATAAAGCATTCTGCTGGAAAATCGCAAGAACGAATGTTAGATATAAGAAAATATTTTCATATAAAATGTCAGCTAGCTTGATTCTATTTCTTGTCAGTAGTAAGTAGTAACTAGTAAAATTAATTTATAATCTTGGTAACAGCAGGTAAGCAAACTCCGAATTCTTATATTTTTCTCTAACTACTAGGGGTATATTGAAGACGAATTAGAAAACATATTGCGATTATGTTGCACATTATGTTGATGTTATATAATGATATACACATACATAACCTAAACCATTGCATATCTGCCACCGACTGTCATGTCAAAATTTTATTTGAAAATTAACATAAAATCCAAGACTGAAACAATGTTACATCTACTACATCAATTATTTCGATTGTAAAAACTTTTTCTTCTTGATTAAGCCTGTGTAATTTAAAATTTTATAATTTAAACAACTTGACACTTCTACAATTATAATAATTATTGCATATTTAAATTAAAAACATCAGAAGTAATAGAGCACATGACTTAATTTTTTAAAGCCAAGCTTGATTTCGTTTGCATTTGATCACATGTTAGAATTCGATCTCAAAATAGCTCCAAAAAATGTACTACCACAGTCGAATTTAAAATTCAACCCTTTTGGTGATAGGTATTTTACTTCAATGTATTAAACGGGCTTGTAGTTTACCTAGAAAAAAATCTGGTGTCATACACTCACACAACTTCCTTTTACAGTGATCTTATAATTAGTAAAAACATGTTTTTAGCTTCCGTATTAAATCATATAAAAAACAAAAAAAAAACCATTGTCAAGGTTTTCAACTGGAAAATTACCTATCGCACATCAATACAATTAAAAATGTACTAAAAATGTAGCGTTTGAAAAAAATCGTTACAGGATTTTTTGAGAAAATCGAAAAAACTGAAAAATCACAAGAGTACCCATACTTCCGGTTGTGCGATTTTCTTCAAAAGCTTGCTGTCGCATCTAGATAGTACACAAAACTTATATATGAAGTTTGAACGCCATATAGAGATGGTTTAAAGCTCACAATTTAATTCTGTATGCAGAGAGAAATATTGAACAAAGTCAATTAAAGCAAAGTTGAAATATTTTATTTAATTGCAATCTAAACAGTAGTTGAAGTTATTAAATGCATTGGTAATGAGATGCAAGAAGTATAATTAGAGGAATAAAGGCTAGCATAAGAAAAACAGATTTCAGAGGGATTGAATTTGAAGTTTGAGTAAAAGAAAGATCTAAGATGGCTAATATAATATAAGTAATATGATAGGTCTGAGCATATTTGAAGGCGGACCAAATGAAAGTAAATAATACAAAAGGTTGGTTATGTGCATAATGAATATAAGCGTAGAGTTATTAATAAACGTACATTCCAGTGAAAAGCAAGCAAGCTGAAAGGTAGATGGAAATCAAAACAAGATAAAATAGAATTTGCAGAGAGCAATACCGAACGAGGGCAACTGAAATGAAGAATAATCAGTGACGTGTTTAAAATTGAACTCGAGTGCCAGTGCATTTTAAAACTAAGTCTGCAGAGCAGTGATAAATAACGTTTTATGTGACGAGAAAAAATAATTTTTATGTATAAGAAATAAAGACAATTTCTAGTTTTAAGCAACAAACATGTTAATCAAATTTTATTCCTTTATGTGAAATTGTAACTAATACTTCTTTTCTTTAAACAATATCAGATCGTGGTTACTAGGTAACGCGATGCTCTTTTCATAAAAAAAATAAGAATTAATTCCTGTAATTGTCAAGTTGTGGGCAAATGATGCCCCTGAACTTTAATTTTTTAATATAATATAAGTTATTTGCCAAGTAAAAAAGTATACAGAATTATTCTACAAGCTACCGGGCACATGTGGAAATGTTAGAAAAAGTTTCTCCGATAAAAAGTTAAAAATTGTGCAAACCAAGTTCGGCCTGAGTTTCGGCTTCGACACCTGGAGATTTCGACTGCGACAGCGGTCCATTTGAACTTAAGAAGCCAGGGATCGCAAGTCCTACAGGCCAGAAAGAGGTGTAAGAGCATCCCAGAACAAGATTTGGGTCCAGGGAAGCGACTTCCAGCGAATAAGGGCATCGGCGGAGTCCGGAAAACTAGTGTACTTCGAGAATACACCTTGCTGAAGAGGTTTATCGTGTTTCCGAGGACCCAGATCCGCCCCAGTTCGAGTAAATTGCGTGGCATTACCAGAAAATGCAATTTTGGCCAGGATTTGGAGCTATCACAGGAAGTAGAACAAAAGATAGCTAACGTCGCTTTACGTTACAATCTGAAACAAAATCAAGTTAGTTGTTGCTAGACGGGAGATTTGCTTCAGTTTACCTGTGGTTTCTTGCAAATTTCGCTTTTGAATATCAAACTAAAACGCTGTATGCACCAGCAAACCTTTTGTGGTTAATTCAAGTTTGTGAGGTTGAGTAATTGAAGCGAGTAGCGCGGTTGTACTAAAATTTGGAGTATTTGAGCTACTCTGAGTTAAATATTCTAAAGAATAATTTTAAAATAAAACTCCAATTTGAACCTAACCCGAGATATTAGTCTTGTTTTGCCGGAGCAAGCCCAAAGAAATATTGCAATTCGATAAAATATAGAAAGGGACAATTAACTATTTTATTAAAGAGTAATGAATACATTTCATTTTGATTAGCCTAAGATACTGATAGGCAAAGTTTTACATTTATAAAATTTAATATAACTACCCAGAGTATTGTGCGGTGACTTGCCCTATTTAATTATTCACATTTTCACTAACGCCTTTATTAGTTAAGGGATTCATTACAAACAGGCGCCGCAAAGTGGAGCCTTTACAGTTATTCATATTCTCTTTTCGTTTTTGAGAGACTCTGTTCACACACAGACACACACACATAAACAGACAGACCAATGAAAAAACATGTTTTTTTGGCTTCAGGGGACTCTAAACGTGGAGATCTGTTAAAAACTCAATTTCGAATTTTTGGGGTGAATCCAATACTTCCTTTATTGTAAAAGAAAGTAAAAATCAATTAAACGTATATTTGAAAAGAAGTTCATTTGCGCAAAACGATACTAGAACCACTGCGCAAGGTTTCACAGATCCCTCTTCTTTCTTAGGTATTTCGCCACTTTGAAAAATTACAAATATTGAATATCGAAGTTTTCGAGGTACAATCTGCGCTCGTTATCAACGATTAACAATTAAAACTCAAACTAAACGTTGGGTATTTAATATTTTAAATTTTTCAGAGTGACGAAATACCTAAAAAGTACATGAATTATATCACGCCACAAAAAGGTTTTAGAGGTTGTCTCACAGATCCTCCCTTCGCCCAAAGATAAATTGAATACCATGTCATAATCGTTGCTACTTTAATGCTGTGTCCATTGGTCAAACAAAAGGTTCAGTAAAAACCGCTAACTCTAAACACCAGCGTTATCAGTTATCACAGGTTAGGTTTCGTAGCATCATCAGCATTGCCGAGTACAAACGCGATACCTGCCATAAGATCATTTTCTTATAAAACTTCGACTACAAATTCCCATTTTTTTTTTGCAGAACGATCCGTGTAACCATTGAGATTTATAAACATCTCAACAAATTCAGTCAATGTCCTCTTCACGCAACCAGGACGGCATTGACTATAAATTTCACTTTCACCTGTCCGATCGGTAGTTTCACCTCTGGTGTTGCTGACACGTTGAATTACTATCATCTTTGTCTTCTTACTTCTAATGAAACAACGGCCCTGAAAGCCTTTAAGTGAAAATAATGTACCAAACTTAACAATAAGATTAGATTAAAATTAGATTAATAAGTTAGTTTCACATAAAAATGTGCAGCAGCAGTATTAACTGAACAACAAATAAATGTAAAATAAATAATTGTGTGAACTGTATAAAATGTAACTTACCAGAGCGACGATTTTGGAATTGCAACAAGAAATAATTGATAGCATTTTTACTCAAATACTTAACAGTTGCTTTCGCCGTACCGAAACGAGTAGAATGGCTTTTATTAAATGTTGAACGTTTGGGCGCTAGGTGTTTTGTGGGCCCAGTGTTTGGACACCAGGCATTTGGGCGCTAGGCGTTTGGGCGCCAGGCGTCTCGGCGCTAGACAAATGTTTAATGCACTGAAAGTGAAATGAGATTCTTATGTTCTAGGGCCACATTTTTTGAGCCTGACGCGGGCCAGTTCAAAATTTGATGTAATGTATTATAGTCCAGTAGCAGGGTACAAAAAAGGACCTTGCCCTATAAACGGGGTAGTTCAATTTTTGTATATGTTTACCATTTCCAGATCTTAATAAAAATTCCAAATTTTCCAAATTTTTAAGCTGCCGATCGCGCCACCATCTTGGAAAAATGGCGCTCTAATCTAGTTTCTAGGATAAAAATAGTTATAATTAATATTACAGAAGACATAATTTTCTACAACTTTTTACTTCCTTTTACGATAAAGGAAGTACTGGAGTCACCCCACAAATTCGAAATTGAGTTTTCAACAGATCTTCACGTTTTAGAGTCCCCTGATCCCAAAAAACATGTTTTTTTATTGGTCTGTCTGTCTGTGAGTCTGTCTGTCTGTCTGTCTGTGAATATCTCAAAAACGAAAAGAGGTATGGCCTTGAAACTTAATTATATAAGTTTTGTGTGCCTCCCGTTTTTCGCTTCTACGTGCAAGCTGGCTAGAAATTGCAGAATACCTAGGCCGGCTTTAGCCGCAGCTAGCTGCTCTCTTTGATAGTGGCGTCCTTAGATTATATGAATTATGCAGCCAAATCCGGCTTAGAAGTCTTCTTAGACAAGATGCAACATACCAGGATTTTCCCTCACGATCGCTGGACATGACAACGAACCCAATTGTAAGTACATTCACTTCTCAGTATTTTTATCGACAAAGGCAGACGCCGCAACTATAATCAGTTCTTACTAAGGCCTTAGAAATTTAAATTGAAGCGTGTTTAATTACTTTTATTCAATCAATCATTAGCGCTAAAGAACAAGTATTCATTGTTTCCAAATTGCTAAAATAAGCATGTTCCTGAAACTCACATCCACAGCGTCCTTTGGGCGTCGTAGGCATATGTCAATTGCGATATCACAGGTGGTTATCCTGAGTTGTAATCCGAGCTATAATTAGCTATTTGTGACTGAAATACTTGAAAGTTGATTCCTATTTATGGTTTATTTATTTGTTAGGCAATTGCCCTACAAACCTAAATTGCTGTCACCTTAGTCTTCATGGTTTATGTATATAATTCATGTGTTAGTGCGATTTTTGAGTTTGATTAAATGCAACTATTGCTGTTTATATTTTTGTGGACTTTCCTTAACCCCTTCACCTGTACAATTTATATAGGTATTCAGCGAAGCATTAAAGGTAGGTGGTGTATTATTAATTAGCTAGTTTTAAAGTTTATCGACTCCTTTTGAGGTGTACTATCGCCCATTAAAAGAATATAGAGAAGACCGTAAACACCGTGTATAAAAGAATTTTACCGCAGGTAGGAAAATAAAGGATATTTGTTTACAATCTTATGAATTGCAATTACATCTAACATTAATATTATAGTTGAATTTATAAATATACGAAATAAAAAGAGTTTTCACTGGTAGAATTGGATATAACCTAGGTAGTTATTTCAAAGATTACAAGATAAGACTCAAATGTCTGGCATCTTCCAAATGTACTGTTTGAGGCTTTCGCGGTTACTCGAATTATTCTCCTTAGCATAGAATTTCGGCTTAGACCGCGTAGTATTTATAGATGAACACCCAGCATTATCTGGCTTGATGTGCCTTGCACCTTGTGAAGTCGAGCAAAAACCCGCGCGATGGCCATGCTCTTTGGTGGCTCGTGTTGTTTGAGTATCTTGAGAACGAGGATACTTAGGCAGATTTGGCCGTTTTGCTGTTTGTGCATCCATATTCACTAACGTTTCGCAAGACCTTGCAGCTTGCATCATCAGAGTGAAAGTCGCAGTGTGTCTAGCAATATAAGATCATATTGTTAAATAATTACAGCAAACTTTGAAAATTTTGCGTTTTAATAAACAAATTCTTTTTTTTTTCATATGCTCAAAAACTCAAAAATAGATACCAATATAATATAGTAGTTTGACAAAACTTATCATCACTACATTGGACTGAATGGATAACAATTAAAGTTAGGCGCCATACACCATTTCTGGACAATAGTTGGCAGCGATTTCAGTTTACTATGTTGACGAAAATTGGACATACTCTAACAATGGCATTTGTCCAGTTATAGGTTATATAGATGCTACTTTTTGCCAAATTCCAAATAAAAATATTGTTTGTTTGTTTGTTGTAGACAAGGTAAACAAGGTATCCCAGAAATAAGCGTAAAAAACGCCACAACAGAAACCAATGAGTTAACATGCATTGCTAAATTAAAAATTGTTAGAGTTTTACCTTCAAATGCAGTGTGCCATCGCTTTCTACTTTACTGTTGTTGATGTATTAATTATTGCTCTTAAAAATGCTATTGAAAAGCTATCAAGATAGAGAATTTGCTTAACTCCTCTCGAATATTTGAGATCGAAAAATGTTGATTTTTATCTTGAATTTTATTGTTGTTATTGTTATTGTTATTAACTGAAGCAACATTGCAAAAATTTCTGTGGCATGATATAGCTGGGTATTTGACCATCCTGCAAAATTAAAAATAGTAAAGACTGTTTGAATGTTGTATTATTTTCGTTTTCCCATATTGATACTTAGAGCACGTTTTCAGAATAACGTGGCTAATCACAGTTGTTGATAAACCTTGACTGAAAATAATATGTATGTTCTTTGATGCACTCCTTTAAAAATTGCTAACAACTTGCATCAGTATTCTATTTTAAAAATTGTCTTAATAATAATTAATTGTATTTTTCTAATTTGAAAGTGGTAGAAGTTCGTTGAACTCGTTCATTTTATTTTATAAATTCAATTTAACTAATCTACGTACTACATATATTATTTATATCATTGTCAAGTAATTGTTATAATAGTTGATTTATGTTTCTTAAATCACATTGACTTTGTAGATCATTATGTTACTAGAATAAATAATCAGGAAAATCGTATATTTCCACAGATTAACTTTTGATAAACTATTCTAATCATATGAACGCCGAGAACATATTTTTCAAGCGCACGTCATTAGTAATGACTTAAATGTATTAAAAGTTGAAGCAGTATTGAACATTCTCACATTCATGTCCTAGTAAAAGTCCACATAACCTACGTCTGCCCTACGCTTCGTTACCTCTTAAGACATAATAGAGCAAACAGGCGTCTTTATTACTGCTAGCGGAGCCCTTAAAAGTGCATTCAGGGTAGACAACAAAGACTCATCACTTCGCGTCTAAAACAGGCGTAAACTTCTAAATCTCATGTTTTGTCGGAGATGAGAGCGCGTCATATTTATGCGCCGAAAGAACATACAACGGCAGGATGATAATGTATTTTCTCGCTGTAAAAGCAGCCAGGCACTAAAAGTAGCTAACCAAGAACACTAATAGGTAATTAGCCACTGAGTGGCCTAGTGCAAGTCACACTAAATAAGCTCTTGCGGCTCCAGGCAGCGACTCGCCTGTCCCCATCTCTGTCCTGCGCGCTCACTGGGACGAGGACGGAGGCGAACCGAATAGCAGAGGACCAGGTGTGGATCCATTCAGAAGGCAGCAATTTGTGAAATGGAACAAGGCTATTGTTTGAATTTAAAACCTCTTAGTGCGATCTTTCCGACTGAAAATAGTGATTATGTTATTTTGACTTCATCAGAGTAGTTCCCTCCATCAATCTTCGCTTAATACGACCGTGCGGCTTTTAGGATGCCTGCGCTTCTATTTCATGATTGTTTTTAGATTACAATAAGAATCAGAAAGCGTATTTGGTTATTTGCAAGTCACCAAATGAACACTTGCGGCTAACAGAAGAGTGTGTGTGTGGATGCGCGTAAAAGCGCGCGGATGAAAATTGAGGGTTTTGTTTGAAAATAAATGAGGCTCCTATATAGTGCACTCCTTTGTTTGCTGTAACAGTGAATAACGTGCCCACATGAGTGTTCGGTTTAATTGGAAACAAAGCATTCCTAATTAGACGCACACCAACTACGTTTTAATAATGAAGAAATAGCATCGACATATTTTCACATCCATTTGTTCGTGAAATATCCGCCAAAGAACGGTCAAAGTCCCGTTACAGCGTTGTTACGTAACTGGCCCATTGTGTGTAATGGCTATTTGACAGACGCTGATATTATGACTATTATCTGAAAAGCTAGAATAAGTTCGTCCTTAGCAAAACTGCTATTATTTATGGTGCATATTATTGCATGATCTATTATTCGGGGTTCTTTTTTCAGTAAAATTTAACGCCATTGTCAAGATTGTTGTGCAATAATTTTCTTCTGCTATTATACGCTCACTGTAATTATATTTGAACCTTTCTTACTAAATGAGCAGCTGATAGCAATTTTCATAATTTAATAACTGGAAAAGATGGAGACTATTTCAAATAACTCCATACATTTTTCATTATTTTATTTAGCTAATTGTGTACAATTGAGTTTTCCTTATCCAGAGTAGTCCAGGCGCCGGCCGGAGACAAAATATAGACAAAAGATGTCATTAAAACCCAAGGTGACGAAATTTTGTACATAAGTAGCTTTTTGGTTGTACTTTAAGAAAAAAAAAATGTTCTGCACTCGAGCGACTATAGAAAAGGTGGAAAATGCACGGAGAAAATCGGAAAATTGAAATTTCGCGAATATCTTGGAACAGAGTAAAAATTTGTAGATAGTATGTATAACCAAAATTGTAGAGCACAACATTCTCTGTATAAAAGGTCTCTTCAAGTTTTTTTCGAAAAACGCTTCATTTTCGAGATATTTAGCATTGAAAAAAAATGTTGGTAATAGTCTAGTCGCTCAGGGTCCTCCCGTATACACTGTCTGTATGCATGTAATTCGACCATGTATCTTTATGTTTTTTGACCCGAAGAAGCGATTGCCGATGGTCCCAAGTTCCAAAAATGGTCCCATAACAAATTATTGCAACATTAGTTGTTTTTCACGTACTGCTCTATGACATTTCGGAAAAATAACGATGTTTAGGTCTTTTCCAATGTTTTTTCACACGCGGAATCGATTGCCGTAGGTCCCAGTCAATTGTTATAAACAAATTATTGTAAAATTAGTGTTTTTTTTGCAAATAATGCAAAATCATTAATAGATATAAAAAAGTTTTCTAATAAAAAAGAGGTAGGAAAATTCTGCACATTTTAGTTTTTTATTTTTATTTCTGTAAGATACAAATTGATCAAGATATGAATTTATAAAAAGTTAACCTTTTTTAAAAATCGTGAAAAATTTTTCGACCTTGGCTAATTTTTTTATGCTTTTACTTAAATAATCATTATAGCAAATATTGTGCTAATTTTTGTTTCAGCTGGAATACAAATGTATTAAACTAGGGCATTAATATTATTCGAAATTGTTTAAATCTCTAAATGTTTCGACAATTACCTAAATTTCTGTAAATTTTGCAACTGTTAAATAAATGGCACATGTAAAAATCGATACAATCTCTCCACCACTTTCATGAGAAACTATCACAGGAATCTTTTCGGTGGGTTCTAAAGAACATTTTACTATACAAAGATCGGCATCATCGGCTTGTCGTACTTCTATGCCTACTTTTTCCAATTCAATCTTCAGAAGTCCGATTAAGCGAGTTTTATTCTTGATATTGAACAATAATGTTTCCTGAGCTACTGTAGCGGTCATACTTTTATAAAAATCTGCGTTTGACGAGTGCGCACTCTACTGCGCAAGACGTTATTCACGAATACGACTCTCAGGGCCCGTTATTGAAAATGTCAAAAAAAGGCGCGACTTTAATTTGGATCTCAATTTGACGTGAGACATTTAGGTAAAAAATAAATACCACAGGGGGAAAGACCAGATTCTCAACTACAGTTCCCTACATTAACAGCAGTTGATTCGCCTGTGCAAACTCATGTGAGTGATTAAAGGATTTTTTATGCCTTTTCCGAATTTTTTGAAAAATATAGAAAATGATGAATAAAAACATTAACGAATAAGGTTTTTAGGCACATATTCTGGAAGTACAGGTTCTTGGGAACAAATTCATCTATATGTCATTTACAAAAATAATATCTTTGATAGATTTATGTCGGCTGGAAACACAAGTACCGCGAAAAGAGCGAGAGCCTAAAAAAGGACATATGAAAAACTTGGTTCAATTTGGCCCAAGATAGTTTGAAAAAAATGCTATACGTAGTTTGGTCTTGTTTGGCCTACTTGATCTTTAGCCCATTTCAGTGACTTGATTAAATGAAGTGTAAATATTGTAGAAATCCATAAAGGTTCACTTTTTATTTAGCTACATTAATGATGGTTACACCGCAATAACAAATAGGAAAAAAATCACCATGAATCAACTTTGCATTACAAGTATTTCGGGCTTTTCATTCAAAATTAACTTTGGTTTGTAAAATTTCATTGACAAACAAAGGAGTTATAGCAATTTTAGTCAAACGGCGCTTGAAATTCTACTATTTTCGGTACAGTTCGCGAGCAAATTTTGAGTCGACAAAGATTGTTAAATATCTCGAAAATAAAGCGTTTTTCGAAAAAACTTAAAGAGATCTTTTTTTGCAGAAAAGGTTGCGCTATACAATTTTGGTTGCACATACTATATAGAAATTTTCACTCTATTCCAAGATATTCGCGAGATTCCAATTTTCCGATTTTCTCCGTGCATTTTCCACCTTTTTCATAGTCGCTCAAATGCAGAATATTTTTTTTCTTAAAATACAACCAAAAAACTACTTATGTACAAAATTTCATCAACTTGGGTTTTTTGTCATGTCAAAATCCCTGGCGCCTGGACTAGAGGGCACAAAGATATACATATCAAAAACGTAAATAATTGAAAACGCTTTAGCAAGTGTTAATGGAAGTGTCGTACATGTGACGTAGTTCATAACAGTTCCAGCTGGTACCTGAAACCAAACAACTAGTTTAGAAATAAAACATTACCTATTATATTGTAAAAACTGTATCCTTATGTCTCAATAGTGTTCTTTCATAGGATGCTACAACCAGCAACTCAAGACCTTACACAATGTAACACTGAAACTATTTATATTCAGTTACACTGCATATTCTGGTTTCATGTAATTGATGATATATACAACACAAACGAGAATCCAAGAATCCCCAATAATTCGCTCACCGGAGGACCCCTATATATCGAACATCTACCAATGTGTTATTATTTACTAAATTTTATTCTATATTTCTGATGAAACATGTTATATATTACACCAAGCCAACATCTTGCTTATATAAAAATTAATTGTAAATCGATACAACCAAACAGGCAGCTAGAAAATTTGACAACTTTGTCTCAAGATTGATATAAAATGTCTTATCTAACCCCACTAAATGTTCAGTCAACTAAATTAAAAGATATATATACGATAGCTCTTAAACAAATTACTAGTTGTATGAGTTGAAGAGTAAAGCGTACCACGTTACCTTTACTTAACTAAAAGGCAAAAAACATTACTAACATTAACTCCAGCTTTAATAAAACGATCTGTTTGCTGAAACCCTGTTATAATTCTAAATATAAAGTATATTTCATAAGTTTTGGCACAAAATAAAAACTCAAATATTTTTAACACAGCAAACTTTTATTAGAAATTACTTTTTTCTTAAATTAAGTGGACTATCTAAGAACATAATTTAATTATTTAATTATATGTAACGCCCCATGCTGTTCCACGAGGCGCAATTTTCTTCGGACAACTCTCATCAGGGTCTGGGCGGCGAAACATCAATTTCCCTGATCTTAATCAAAATCCTACGACGTAGTTGGCCCCCATTTTGTGTTGACAACTGCCTAAAAAAACTCGCTGACTTTATTCGAGACCATCATGCTGGAGATAAAATAATGTTTTGGCCCGACTTGGCTTCTTGCCATTATGCCAGAGAAACACAAAATTGGCTTCGACAGCATAACATTCCTTATGTACCAAAAAATGATAACCCACCAAACTTGCCGCAGGCTCGCCCCATTGAAGAGTTTTGGGCACTTTTGGCACGAAGAGTGTACCACGGAGGATGGACAGCCCAAAATTTTACAAAATCTCAATAACTAAAAAGCTACAACCAATTAAAGCTTAATTAAATAAGAAGTAGTTGTTCGGAAATTATGTGGGTAATTTATGTTTTAAATTTAAATCGGGGATATTTGAATTAACTGAACCACATTTAGTTAATAAAAAGATTTAAAATAAATGTAAAATAGAAATTACGGCTTCTTAATTTTTCACTTTAATGCCCAATAATTTTTGTAGCAACTATTGAGAGCTGCTGAATAATAAAACAAAAAAAGATAGATAAATCGCTGTTGAAATTTAGGAAAGTGTCAAATTGACATTTCAGTAAATTTTAACACATCAAATTTAATATTTGTTATTAGTGGTTGTTTACAACCACAGAAGGGTCATGATGGTGCAGACCAAATCGACACGTGGTTGATGTTGAAGAAGAAGTATTGGACAGGGTAGAAGCTGAATCGACAACTAGTATACGCCAAATTTTCCAAGACTAAGAACTTTGTTTGGCGCACACTGAATATGAACGGTTTCTATTAGTGATGGGCATAATCGGATGATTTCAATAATCGGAATGTTCCATTTCGGAATGTTTATAAAATCGGAATATCATCCGATTATTTTACATTCCGTAAATGCAAGCAAGGGAAAACGAGCGAAACAACAACAAGCGGAAGGAAGATGAAGTGCGTGCAAATTTGCGATGAGAACACTCGCCGTTGCGCCGTAAGCCCTTATCTACGTTGGCATCTATTGTTTGGGTTTGTAGGACCACAACTTATGAGTTTGAATCGCACAGTGGGATGTGAGGAAATAAAATATGTTTTCAAATTATTACAGTAGTTACCTTAATAGACTTTCGGAAAATGGTAGTGATATTTTAAAATTTAATGGCACATAAAGTACATAATAGAAAGTATAAAATAATACATGAATTTGAAGTCTGTAAGGTGTACTATCTAATAATTAATCTAGGAAATACCACTGCCATTAGTGCCAGCATATAGCAGTCAAGTGACTCAACACAACATTCCGTGGCATTTCAGTTTCTCATTTTGTATACCGAATAGTAAAATAATCGAATTCCGAAAGTTCCGAATTTTGTGCCCGAACAGTAAAATAATCGAATTCCGAAAAGTTCCGAAACGTTCCGAAATAATCGGAACCTTCCGATTTTCTGAACAATCGGAAACTTTCCGATTATTCATTCCGTATAGGCCCATCACTAGTTTCTATCCTTATCATTTCCAAAAGGTACAAGAACTTACAAAAACGATTATCCGTTGCTGCAGCAGTTTTGTGAGTGGCTCCTGAGTGGCTCAACTTCCACAATGCTCACACATG
Source organism: Agriotes lineatus (assembly GCA_940337035.1). Lineage (NCBI taxonomy): Eukaryota > Metazoa > Arthropoda > Insecta > Coleoptera > Elateridae > Agriotes > Agriotes lineatus. The sequence continues at coordinate 185,666 of CALNHX010000807.1, forward strand.
GGCCAATGAAAATTCTCATGCGATCTGCCAAAGTAACTTTCAGCAACGTTTCAGTTTAAATTTATGGGTTGGAATTGTAACCGACACCTTAATAGGCTCTTTCGAATTGCCGGCGCGTCTCAATGGAAAATCTTACTAGCATTTTTTACAAAAAGTTTTTACCAGGACTCCTAGAAGATGTTCCATTGGTTGTGCGACATAACATGTGGTTTATGCATGATAGCTGTCCATCACATTTTAGTCGTCCTGTAAGAGATTATCTCCATCATACCTTTCCGCAACGGTGGATCGGCCGGGGTGGATTTATTCAATGGCCCCCACGCAGCCCTGATCTCAACCTACTGGACTTCTTATGGGGATACCTAAAAGATTTGGTACATGCAACTGAAGTTGAAGAGTTGCGCCATCGAATCAACGTTGCTACATAGCACTTGCGAGAACAATTTCTGCAAGTGTCGAGAAATTGAATTCGTCGTGCGCTACTGTGTGTTGAAGAGCAGGGGCACCATTTTGAGCAATTTTTGTGATTTTGGTAAATTTTTATACTTATGTAGTTATTGCTCTATTTCCTTTTCATAATTTTTTGTCTTTGTTAAACTTGATATTTTAAAAAATCTTTTTAATGTGATAAGTAAATACATAATTTAAAATTAAAATTATGTACACCAAGTTTTCACATGAGTTGTAAAAAAATATGTTTTCTTAGTAAACGATAAAAAATTCAAATTCGTTCTTTTTTAATTATAAGACAATAATAAGTAATTATAAAAAATTAATAATGACATTGAAATAGAAATTAGTTTTAGAATTTAGCATTGGAGTGAGCAGTCTGCCTTTTTTCTATGTTTGAAATTATATCGTTTCCAAAGAAACAAAGAAATCTTGTTCCTTTGGAAAAAATCTCTGGAAAACAATTTAATTTCAGCAGTACTCAATCAGTGGGAAACTTCAAACCACTGTAACTTTTTTATTATTAGTTTTTTATCAAATATTTGTTAATAAAGATGTTTACTTTGGCCCATCTATCTACCCTAAAAAATCTCATTCGTCCATTAAAAATCGCCCTGTATCAAAGATTAAATGATTGTAATTAATTTTCGTAATAATAGAAATGAGTCATCCAGAATGTTTGTAGTATTTGAGGAGTTTTGGATGAAAACTGGAATACAATATTTACAAATTAGACCAACTATAGGCATGACAAACTTATTTATTTTTATACGTAATGGAAAATTTGCAAGACAACACATTGACCGTAATACAACAGGGAAAATGCCAAAAAAATATTGTCATGTATTTGAATTTGCAAAATCATGGATCTTACACGGGTTTTCGAAGAACCTCAGCCACTATATTTAGCTTCTAGCGGTGGAAATAATCTTCGAATCTTCGACTAAAACAACACGAAGGTTGGAAGTCTTCCAGTGTAGCTGAGAAATATTCAGAAAATTAACTGTCAGTTAAAAAATATATAGCACGTATGGTACATAGGACATCAACGTCTTTAACAAATACACTTGTTGATGTTCCGGTCCCGAGACGGAGACCACCTAAAACGATTAACAGTGTTCACATTTCTTTACCATATGCACAGTTGAGTACTCCAGCTATTGAAGAAACAAATACTATTAAAACGTTGTAATTAATGTACCTAAAACTAGTTTAACAAGTACAAATTCGTTAAATACGGTTGGGACAGGTATAACCATGACGTGTCACAACTGTACCATCAATTTTAATTTTTACCAGTAATTTGGAAAATCTTATCTGCATTCTTACCTTTAAAGTTGACACTTTAATCAACAAGTGCATTAAAATAGCAGATTAAATTTTGACTTTTTTTATCAGAATGTGCTAAGAAATTTAAGAGACATATTTCTTCAAAACATTCTGACAAAATCTTCAAAATTTATTCAGGCTAGTTTACATGCACGCGGGATGTTCGGCGTGATTATTTCCTGAATAAATAGATAAAATTCTGTTAGTGAAGCACCTTTAATGATCATGCTAAAATTATTCACAAGCGATTAAATTTTGACACATTTTTAACCGCGGTTAAATTTTGACGTTTGAATTTTCGTCATTAGTAAACTGACAGAAACCATAGTGATTACGCATTATTATGGATATGAAGAAAATAATCAATGTTAAAACTTGACGATTATAAAATAAAAAACAGCCGCATCGAAAGTATAATGACGGTATCGAACGCATAAAGAAATTTCATAAGCATCTTCAATTATGACTAGGTTGATTTGTATTACGTCAAAAAATATATTTCATTCTGTCAAAAATTAGTGTAGCTAATGTGTTCACTATAATTTCCCTAAATACTTTCAAATATTGCAACGCTACGAGGATATATTAGAGGGCCCGCCAGCCAGACTCAGTGGAGATAGCGTGCAGTTCTTTAAATGATGTAATTACTAAATAAAATTGTGACGTTTCGCGTGCTTCCAAATTGTTTTCAAAATGTTTAATTTCGTTGGCAATTAGTAGACGCTATCACGCCACAAAAATGTATGCCGCGCGAACATTTGGAGTCAGGCGGAGAGTAACAGAAACTCAAAGAATGCCTTCGCTAGATGCTGTTGATAATTCAATATCATGCAGGTGTGAAGCCGACGGGTTCCGCAAGCTTCGCCGCGTTACCCGATCTACGCATCCCTACTCTCCGGCTCCCACTTGACTCTTATGTTTTAACCCCACTCTAGATTGACCAGGTCCACAGGCTCGAAGGCGCATAAAAGGAGACGCCCGCTCAGTCCAAAGACAAATTTATTCCGATTCTCCTCCAGACCAGCACCTGAGCCCCAGCCAGAGACTCTTGGGTCCTCAAGTCCAAAAGGGCTCTACCAATCCAGTTACCTGTCTGCCAGAACTAGAATCCTGTCCCGAACAACCTGTCCTTTCCAGTCCCGGTAAGTTCGATTCCCAGCTCCTAACGAAGAGGTCAAACTGCTTGACCTATCCTTACCTGATCAGAACCCACCCTTGCCTATGTTATTAAAACTGCAGAAGCAAATCCGAACTCCCCCTGTCTTATTAATCCCAGCGCTATGGTAAGTCTTGCGAAGGGATAACCTGTGTTATTAACCCCGGCTTGTCCTATCAATGCTTGCTGCCCTAAAAAAGGCCTGACCCGAGTACCTGTCCTAAAGCCCGTAAAACCATGCTGTTAATAAATAATTCTCTCCGACACCCCGTCGTAGAAGATCCGTTAGCCCGAGGTGCAAAACAACCTAAAAATTGAGTTGAAACGCCACGGAGCGCGAGCTCGATAAATATTCGAATTGCAAGTCAAACATAGCCCGAGGGCCCCAGATTTTCCGTTTGGAGGTCGACGAGAACGGGCCTCAGTAAGGTCACGCCCGAGCTATAAAATTACATTCATATTTGCTAACATAGAGCAGCGCTCGACTTGTATCAGTCTTAAACCTCCGTTAATTAACCTAGAATCATTACGGCTGGCCTAATCCGGCTCTATCAGTACAATATCTGGATTAACAAGTCGAAACTAGATTATTTAATTTTGTTCTGATTACAGCAACCTGAATCGTAGGGCCAGGGACAACACCTCATATCAGCCGGCGCAGTGCTCCCAGGACCGTCCCGATACCAGAACCGATTATCAGTTGGAGTCATCCGTATTATTTTATTTTATGAGTTTTCTTGTATAAACAATTTTTAAGAAACCGCTTGAAGTTTGTACAATAGTAAAAATAATAAAAATCTGTTCTTAGAGCACCCTTCACACGAACAATCGTTACAAAATGAGCGCCAACAAGTTTTTCAATTACAACAAATATAATCAGATAGGTCTAAAACTGATAAACTGAGTTTAATCGCAGCAGGAAATATCAAAATATCTGAAATACGAAAGATAGCATAAATCAGACAATGAATGGTACAAACATTACATTAAATTTATTGAACAACGCTGCCTATAGTAACCAGTACAGAAATTCTATCATTTTCGATTAAGCGTTACTTACTCGAAAGGTGAACCTAGGAGATTGTTCAGTGAGAGCCAGAGTGACGCGAGGTTGCCCGCAAGGCAGCTGCCTCTCACCTCACTTATGGTGCCTTATAATGAACGGTCTACTGGTATGCGGCAGAGGGTTTCTATGTGCAAGCATACGCAGATAATGGACTTGTATTTGTAACTGGCAGGTTCCTAAACGTCGTCTGCGGTAGAATGCAGGTAGCCTGCAGGATTATTGAGAGATGACGTGAAGAGAAAGGTTTGCCGGTCAACCCACTAAGGACTGAAATCATTCTTTTGACAAAAATAAGAAAACTTCACGGTCTGAGGATATCCTTAATGTACAGAAAACCACTTGCACTAGTGCAATAAATCAAGTACCTGGGGGTAATCCTTAATAGCAAACTAAATTGGGGGAGCATGTCAACAGGACTGTGGACAAGTCGATAGCGACCTTATGGCAGTTGCGCAGAGCGATAGGCAGAAACTGGGGGATAAATCCCAAGATTCTACACTGGGTCTACACATTTGTAATAAGGCCAAGTTAAATACGGTTCAGTGGTCTGGTGGCCTAGTAGAAAGCGCCGCATCATTTCCGTAAGATTGGCAAAGGTCCGACTGTTTTGGAATTACAGGGGCAATGGAGACAACCCCAACAACCGCACACAAGGTAATATTGGGACTCCCGGGCCTTAACACTTGTATAAAGAGAGACGCCATAACTATGCACCTCAGAATGCGCGATACGGGGCTTTGGAATGATCAGGGAGTTCGCACGGGCCACCCAATGATCGCTGATGTGGTGGCTAGGGAAATATCCTCAGCCTACAGGGCAACCGAAGCAGAGAACCGGCTAAAGTTAAAAAAAAGGATGCTTTCTCACTACTCCAACAAGGGAAGAATGGGAGCGAAAAAGAGTTAAGCTCCCGCCCAATGTCTTGATATGCTACACGGACGGTTCTCGAGTAGCGGAAAGGCAATCCCCTGAAGCAGAAATTTATATGGAAGGCCGATGGGTACAAGAAACCTATGCTTTAGACAGATTACCACGGTATTTGAAGCAGAAGTTTATGCCATCCTATCGGTGGCAACAAAGAACGAGGTTAGGACATCGCCGGAGCAAAAAAATTATATTTGTTCTGATAGCCAAGCTTCACTAAAAGCAATCTTCTCGGCCAGGATAAGATAAGCTCTTGTCCAGGAATAAGGTCGTCTAGGTCCCGGGACACACAGGAGTAGAAGGCAACGAGAAGTCAGATGAGCTAGCTAAACTCGGAGCAGAGAAAACTTGTTTTGAACGGAAACCCCTTCTAGGTATAACAAGGCAGCAGATCTTAGCAACTTTAACCGAGTGGGCCTATAAGACCAGTGAGGAAAAGTGGAAAGGGTGCAGGAGCTGTCGACAAAAAAAAATTCAGTATAGCAGGATTTGATTTAAAAAAAGGTCTCGCTAATGGGAAGGTGCCGGGGAACCACAAATCTTTTGATAGGAATCTTGACAGGCTACTGTAAATTAAAGAGACACCTAGCACTCATAGGAATAGCAAAAGATTCCGTTTGCCCGAGATGTGGGAGGGATGAGAAAAATTCCTTTCACTACAAAGAGGAATGGGCGGCGTATCTGCGACTGATGTATTGCAATGATATGGTTGTTTAATCGATTTAATTAAATAAATATTGATTAAGAACAAAAATGCAAATATTTTATTTGTACTGTAAAATTCTAGGTAGATTAAAAGTGAGTTGTATTTTATTAACTCGTTGAAATAAATGGTTATATGCCCTGTATCATATTTCATTTATCTGCAAATATTGATAATTAATCGCTAGCTCAATTCAGTAAAGCAATCACTCAATCTCGGTTAGGTTCCTGGCTGAATGTGTAATTCTTAAATTAATTGAGTATGGATCTGTATTCCGTCTTCGCTCAACTGCGCACAAGCAAATACTCAAAATTAGGTCAAACGCTACTCCAAAATGAATCCCTCTGGCAAGTAAGCTGACAGTGAATTAAAAAAATGTGAAAATTCATCAAAGTTCCACCGGTAATTATTTAAATTCGGCTGTTTTCGAGGCATTAATTGTCATTTGTTTTCTAGCGTTCGTCGAAGGGACGCGCGCCAATTTCCCAATTGTTTTTCTTGGCGTATCTTTGGATTCAACTTCCTCCTAACCTCAAATTATGGACTGCGCCCATGTTACGGGCTGCATTTACATTACAGCAACGGAAAACGCTTGGATTGTCTTGAGTATGACTTTTTTTACACATGCATAACTTTCGCGGGCCTGGCGTAGCTAGTTTTAGGTTAAAACAGTACCTGCTTTCACCGATCTTGTATCGGGAGCTCGAATGCGACGCTGATATAGTTCTTGGGGCTGCTATGGACCGGATCCTGCTGCAACTTCTGGCACACGTACTCACGGGGCTGCTCGATGGTCTGAAGTCTTCCCCTCTGGGTTGTATCTGCTTGCTTTCCTCCACGCAGGGATCGGACTTGGTCTGCCGCGGCTTCGAGGTTATGTACATTGGGCTCGGAAATCTTTTCAACTTTTTGTGTCGGAAATTGATACAAATCCTCCCACATGACCACGAACATGTACTCAATAAACTGGTATACTTTTTATGTTGATACAATTTTATTTATTAAGTGAAAATTTGATTTAAATGGAGTACATTTTCAACATGTCAATTTATAATTAATTTCTCTCCCCAAATATCCGCTATAAACAAAAGTTAAATATTAAATAAGAAACGGATATAAACCAACTTTAAAATAATTACTTATAACACTAAATTTGACTATAACTAAAACTATTTACAAAATTCTTATTCTTAGTATTATTGTCTACATTTATAAATAGTTAACCGTGTCTTTTCGCCACTGCACGTTTATTTAAAATGCTTTTAAACGTTCACACACGTCACTGCACTGATTAATTTTTTATTAGAGTATTTTCTGCACCAAGGCGTCCTTTGAATTCCCCTGTTTGGTTTTCCACACAATTTTTGGTCCATCTGCTGTGTTTACTTTTCGTTGCTTTTTTTACTCTGGCTTGCTGATTCTTACAATTTTCATTAAATGCCTTAATTCCTGCCTTCTTAGCTGCTCGTTCCAACGTTCATTAGCTTATCTAGCTTCTCATACCTTTCTTTTAAAACCCTGACAAATATTTCACTGTTTAACTTAACTTGAATTATACGCTTTATTTCCTTCCCTTTGCCAACCTTTTTGGAATTAATAGTTCGGCTATTACCTTTGCACAAACTTCTTATTTTAAATTGATCTTACATTCAACTTAGATCCCTGTGAGAATTGAGCTTTGCTTATTGCGTTCTTTATTTAATTATACTGCTATTAATGGCATCTCTTTACAAATGCCCTCACTCTATTAAATTCAAGTTTTAGCCTTGCAGTTATATAAAATACCTCACCCTGAGCTTTAGTAAAATGTCCATTACTATGGTAATGCTATCAGAGTTGAGTTGTAGGGCTTAAGACCACTGGAGCAGCTACGCTTCGAATGGAAGAGTTAAACTAGCTACCCTGGGCCGATATCTTGATCTTCATTAGAAAATCAGGAAGGTTTAAGCAGGAAAAATGGCTCATTGAAGAGATTGGTTGAGGGGATGGCATGGGTTTGCAAAACCGACGTATAGTGGCTTACTTACTAGAGTTCGGTCTCTCCACAACTATTACTACTACTACTCGAAAGGTGCATTCCAAATTAACGCTAACATAGCAGTGATTGGCACAATTCAATACGCAATCTAATATTAAACCAGTAAAATGAACAATTACATATTAATAACAGCTTCAATTTCTTTCACAGTGCTTGCGGTACAAATATTATTAAATAGATAATTAGATCGTATGCTACTTATTTGAGAACCTCGCGTTTCTGCCTGAGGTAAATCAAATGACCCCCAAACAGACTCGAAGCGGATGCTGCAGGTGAAAGACGCCAGCAAACGCCACGGCAAAGCACTTAGGCGAGGGGGCTCAAAACCAACTCCTAGAAGCAGAGGGCCGCAAAAGTAGGAGAAATCGCAGAAGATTCCACAACCCCCGGGTGACGTCTGGAAGGAAATTCTCAACAAAGCAAAATCGCTGATGATTTCTAACTAGCAGGTGACGCTAGAAATGCCGGACGAAGTTCAGCTAATATGTATTACGTTACCAAAATTGAAATTTTTACTCACCCTGTAATACTGGAATCTAACCAGAACGGCGAGCCATACTGTGATAAATAAACCGTCTCAAGAGCGCAAACGTAATTGCCCCATATAAGTGCCCAAGGCCCATACACCGCATCAAAGCGAAGATTCCACAAATAATAGTCCAAAATACCTGCAGCTGAGAGATAAAATTTGGAGCACAATCACCTGCATGTTGTAAGAAAAAAACAAACGAAACATAAGGAATTGTTTGAAACAGTTGCTGACGTCTGCCGGTAAAACAGATTACCACTTAAAAGCTAAAACTGTATTTACACGACGACCGCGTTCAAAAAACGAGACTTTACACAGCCAAGAATTATGCACAAAATAAATTCTAATGTTAATTACACTTTTTACAAGTAACAACTCCTTCCTTAACAGAAAGACAAATTTCAACAAATGTTTTAAACTTAGAAAACTGTATCCAAATAGGACACCAGAGTATATGGGAAATAACGACACAAACCCGATTCGGGAGCTATTTCTACTGGTCACATTTCTGCCCTTGACGCCGAGATGCGAATTGCACTAAACCCCCAGCTTAAACATCTGATGTTAGCGCCGCCTGCTGAGTAAACGGATTGATATGGGCAATCTTAGTGTTGCGGAAATATTGTGATTAACTGTGAGTATTGCGTTCGTGTATTTTGCTAATTGTATTGCGTCTGTGTAATTTGCTTTGGATAATATGATGCTGAATCTTTGGAAACATTGTGATCTATGTAACTTTCTGTATCATGACCTTTTACTGAAATTATACTCTGTTATATGATCTATGCCTTTATTTGTTACTGCGACCTGTAGTTGAGTTGAGCTTCTTTTTCAAATTTACTGTGCTACTTGAGTGTACGTAGTCCCGTTATGATGCCTGGATACACTTGCTTATTTGTTAAAAATACCGTTGGCGCCCGTTTTGCATATTTTAAAGAGCTGTGCACGCCGTCTCCGTAACTGACCTGGTCGGTAGGCAATTGTATTCAAGTAGCTACGTTAGGTTTTTAATTTTGAGAGATTAGCCAAACCTTATAATGTTAACGCAGTACTTGAAAGAAGGGACAATGTCTTGAGAAAAAAATCGTGTTCAATTTGGCCAGGACGGCTAGCAATCCTGTAATAAACAAACCGTCGCAAGAACGCGGATGTATTTGTCTAACATAAGTGCCCAAAGCTCATAAACCGCATACACGTGAAGCGTCCGCACTGTGTTTCAAAATGACCCACAAGAAACTTAAAGTACAATCACAGATATGCTGCCGACATGACGCCACCGAAGCCGCCCTCCAAACATATCTGAAAGGCAACACGGCAACAGGAATCACCCCCCCCCCCCCCCATTTTCGAGGGCACCATCAAGAGTCACTGAAAGAAGCACCACAAAACAAAATCTCGATAACAGCTGCTCAATACCTAAACGACGACTTAGAACGTCACGACCAAAACCCAAAAGGCATCCAAAAATACTCCGGCTGTCTAAAAAAATCTTCAATCTACCTACCAAGTGTAATAGAACCTCATCAGAAACGAAGGAAAAGATAAAGGAAAACCAACGGATAAGAGCGCAGGACGCAACATATAAAAATTGCGTTACGCCAACTAGAAAATGGGCAGAGATGAAAATTTGCAAAAGCAAAATCCATAAACACATCCACAACAAACCAATATCTAAACATCAATATAAAAGTGGAAGAAAGACAATGAAATGAAAGAGCTAACAAATAATAGCTACGCCAAGCCAACTAGGAGGATGGGTTTGAAAGGCCTAAAAATCTGCAGAGCCAATCTGCCAAACACACCAACAAAAAACCACCATATTATCAACAAACCAGTAGAAAATTAAAGAGCCAATTGAAGAACTTCATGCCAACCCAAACTAGGAAGATGGCCTGAGTGACCTAAAAACCCGTATACGCAAATCCCTCAAACACACCAACATCGAACCAATATCATATTCAACGCCCTAAATGAAAAGGAGAGAAGCGATCAAACAAAACACGCCAATCAAACTAGAAAAAGGCTTATAAATCCCGCAAGAACAAACCCTCCCAAACACATCACCATCACACCCACATCAAAGTCAGCACCCCAACAGGACAAGGCAAAAAGAAAAACTCAAGCACAACCTCCACTACATAAACCCTATAATCAAACTAACAAACTAGAATAAGGACGGAGAAACACTGGTTACTACTGTTTTTGATATCACCCATTAACATCGATAACTTGTGCAACCAAAATACCAAACCACCAAGACCAATCTACTATAAAATCACAAAAAGGCACATCCCAAAATTCCCATAAGAAAAACACTCATTCAGATCAAAATTACAGCACAACCAGTTACTCAACCAAAAGAAATTCATTCCACGAACATACACAGAGATTCCAAATTTACTCGACCAATCAATCAACTACAAATAAAACTAACAAGAATTAAATTTCCAATTATAAAATATCTAAATAAGATATCAGACCTCCATAAACAAATCGACAAATCGGAATTTACCCACGCAATTTTGTTTTAAGGGGATAAATTTCAATAGACTATATAAAATTTTATCCAGCACTTCAAAGTTCAAAACGTTTTAATATAAGGAACAATAAAAATTTCTTCAAAATGGCATTTTAAACCGAATTTCTTTCATAATTTATGCTTTGCTATGGTAGGTATTGCGTTGTTATTGTTAATTGTAATCATTCTAATATCAAAATTAGATGTAAACTATCCGCTTAGTGGATATTTGAGACAATTTCTCAATTATTTTGATTTAAATGCCTACTAAATACATCTGTCAAGTGACGTCATGGAATCAATCAGAAAACTCACATTTCAAATTTTAAACCAATCCCAGAACGATTAAATGACAACTGCAGAGTATGCGATTGTCATAATGCACATATAATAATAATAATAGCTTTATTTCGACGAAAGTATACAAGTATAACTTAATAAAAAAAAGAGAAAAAAAAAAAGATTTTGTGGGAATCTTCAGGCTGGCATTTACACTTGACAATTTCTTGCATGTAGTGCCAACTTATTTCCATTATTTTGAGACCAAGGCTATAGATGGAAACATGATGAATATTTTATATAATTCTTGTATGTCTTACCTATCCATTGACACAAAGGAATTTCTCAATATTGATTATGTTCTGGCTAAAAAACATTGTTTTCAGTAAATAAATGCTGATAAAATGACGAAATATTGAAAATATTAAAAATTCTCTCTGGCAATGGATAGATACATGATTGATCCATCATAATCAGTATCGAGAAAATTTTTATCTTTTGAATTGATCATAAAATTATGGAAATGGTTTGACAAGAATTGATAAATATTTGGGAAATTGTGAACAATTTAAGGAAAGAATGTAGGCAACACGTCGCGCCCAGATAAGCCGACTACAGAATTCATGCTGAGATAAGCAGGCAGATTATAGTTTTACGAAACTAATACTTCTCTCTATAGTGATACTTACGTAGTATGGTTTTTTAAATTGTTAGTTTAGGTTTAGTTCAAGCATATAATGGAATAATATTACACTTTTCAATCAAATTTGAGTAGATTGGGAGTATTGTAAAAAATATATCATATAAAACATAAATAAACGTGTCTTTAAAGAAACTGAACCAAGTAAAATAATGTAGGCGACAAGAAAGTTAAAAATAATTATTTTTGCATTACTGTAACGACGTAATCCTCAACAACGCATATTTTATGTATATTACGGGTTTCATCGATTAATGATTTTTTACAAATAATAAATAGTGATTGGGCGTTGGTAGTATGAGTTACATTTTCAATGTGAGTATGTGTTACCAAATATAGTATAACGAATTAAACGTTCGTTAAATAATATTTTATTCAACTGCATGAAGTAAAGAGTCTTTGATCATAATTTTTTAGCGTCTGAATATTAGTAGTTTTTTCTTTTCGGCCTAGGACGAAAAGTTAAGTAACCTAGCAAACCACGACAAAAATTTATACTGTACTGAAAACGTTACCTTTTCTTCCAAATATCCGAAGCAAAAAACATCACTTTCTGACATAATCGAGTAAATATGTATTTTCCGCACAATAAACAAATAAAATGTATACTATATATTACAATATATAAACAATATTTTACAATATAAATGAAGTTGTGTTTAACAATTTTTAGAATTAGTAAAGAAATATAGTTTTAGAGTAAGTAATTTAAAATGTAAAAATTAATTATCTTGAAAGTAGGTAAATACAGATCATAAATCACCAAACTGAAACTAACATAAATATCTATATACGTATCGGTAAACCGCAAAATTTTCAAAGATACTTCTTACGCAATTCTTGACCTCTAACTTTACGGAAATCGATTAATTCAGGCAAAAGTGCACTTTTGTAAAAAGAGACAAGTTTGGGATCTCGGCTGTCCCAGAAATTTGCATCCTTGTATATAATTTGATAAAACAGGTCTTTTGGCGTCCATACAACAAAATAACATTTGTTTTTATTTGCGATGTTCAATTGACCTTGTACTTGGTGCATATAATTGTCATTATTCTTTAATTGAAGACCACCGCTGTCATCAAATGTCAAAAATTTTATAACACCCATTTTCAGTTGCTTCTTTCGGTGTTGACATTCTTGAATTATAAAGGCATTTTACTTCAATGATGGCGTCATCACCTACTAATCCATCAGGAGATGCAGCTAAAAATGAATATTTTGGGTCTACAAATAGGCCACAACTTGTTACTTCTAATCCAGAAATTTCTTGAAATTGGGTAATTGCTCTGCTTTCGTTTTGTATGCCGTAGTGAGTTGCCAAAGATCCACAAAATTCTTGCTATAGAAGAGTCTTTACCGTGTTCGCTGTGGAAGTGGTTTTCTTTAGTTTTGCAACTTTACCAAAATTGGATGCAGTTAATCTTTTGACCCTCATCGTCTTCCATAAAGAAGTATTCCTTTGCCCCACAGTTAATTTTTGTATTTCTGCTGGGTCTTCATTTTTCAATTGCTCAAGGAATATTGCTTCTTTTTATAAATACGTCGCAGCCTCCATATCTTCAACATTGGCATTTTCTCCGTAATCACCATCATCACCTACAACATGGAATAACTTTTTTGGTCTCGTTCCTTGAGTTTTCGCACGTCGTTTGTAGTTCAAATTTCGAATTTTTGTTTCGCAATAGGATTTTGCATACTTTCTGGACTACATGTCGCTAATAATTTCTGCACTTTATAATTTAATTCCCCGCTATTGTTGAAGGAAGTAACTGCAGCTCCACATCGTGCTGTATAAGACCCTCGTTGCGAATAATTAATTCTTTTTTCCCGCCACATATTTTGCAACAACGGAGTTGAACGTCTCAACAATATTAGTGTCGACATCTTCTATCAAGCTGTTCGCGTGCACGGCTACCCTATTAACCGCATTGACAATATCTTCATGAATAGCACTTGACGTAAATTGGGGGTATATGTTTTCTTCATTTTCTTTTGAACCGTTACAAAAATAGTCCGCACAATCATTGTGTTCACCAAAAATGCGTTTATAACCGTTTAAGATGTCGGATTTGAGTAGAGAGATTTTTTCTTTTGTAGGAATCGGTTGATTTTTCCTGTACTCGACTGCTTTAGTCACGCCATAACGAAAACGTAGCTGACTTTTTAATAAGTGTGATTTAATAATGGAGACACTTTTGGTTTTTTAGCTGCTTCTTTGATTTTATTGCCTAGAATTCTGAGGATGTGGTTTTTGCACTCTATCTTCTGAATTAGAAATTGTGATCCATAAGGAGCAGCATCCTTACTTCTTCGCATAACGCTGCTATCGCCGTCTCCTATTAGTTTTCCGTAAATTAAATCATGCATATCAATAGATTTGTTGAAGCCCCCTACGATTATTCCAGCTTCCATAGCAGCTGTAGAAGCATCCCAATTTTTGAAACAGTTGTGCTCAATTGCCTTTTGTAATTTTTCTTCTTGCTGGCATATTCGACAATATTTATTTTTTATGGCAACATATAATTTTTTTTTAGTTCGTCAACCAATAATAGCGCCTACACCCGACAAGGCGTTATAATTCGATTTGTAAGATCGTTTTGACCATGCGCCATCCGCAGCAACAGTAAGTATTACGTACCCCATTGTCATCAAGTTCGCCAGCTTCTATTGCCAGCTTCTTTTCTTCTTTTCCTGCTTCTATCATTTCATCCCATGCTAAGGCCGTTATACCAGTGTATACTGTTTCCTGGTGTTTGAAAAATGTCCGACTCGTAATTGGTGGAATATTTAATGCAGAAGTGATTTCTGCTAAACACGCGTAACTACCACCGGTGCATACAATTCCTAATGACAAAACAAAAATTTAATTAACGAATAACAAGAAGATTTCGAAATTTATTATGCGGTATCCAGCCATCTTTGACGATGTATAAAACTTATAATCAGTGGCGTAACTACAAAAAATGCCCCCCCCCCCGCAATTAGGCCCCTACCCACCCTATCAAAAATGTATACACTGCGTTCGTAAAGTAACCTCCCCCCCCCCTGCTTAACTTTTGCTAAACTTGAATTAGGAAAACCAAATATTTACTGTAACAATTTCAAAATTTTTATTTTTATTTAAAAAACGTGTTCCTAAATATTACGGATCAAATCAAAATATAGTCCGTTTACTCCAAATATATATTTCAATTTGAAAATATGGATTTTACTTTCAGAAGTTAGATTTGCAGTTCAAAAACAATTTGATTTGAAAATTTGGATAGTTTATTTTAAAAAATTTTAACAGTAATTTTAAATGTTTTAAAACATTATTTTTCAATTTTATAATATTTCGATATTATTGCAACCATTTATAATATATTTGAAAATCACCGACACACGAAAACTGGAGAAAACCTATTAAAATCCAAAATATCTCGATAACAAGGCAGTAACTTCAAAATTCCTAACACCGACTTTTTGCTGAAAATTAAACACGGAGTTCTAAAATTCTACCAGATTTTTAAAAAAGCCAGTGGCGTACAATTACGTTTGGAAAAATTGTCAACATGGGAATGCACGCCAATGACCCAAAGATTACAAGACATGTTCGATAATTATGTATACCAAATTTAGATATATTATATATACAGGGTGCCCGCTTTTGCCAATGTCGTTTTCGTATCGCAACTCTTTTATTATTAACAATTTTTGAAATATATGAAAACTTTTTTAATGCAACTTTTTAGCTAGAATATTATAGCGGTATAAAAAATTTTACACGACATTTCAATTTTTCAGAATCATCGTAAAGTTCATTTTTTCTTATAGGTACCATATTTCAACATTTACTGTAAATTAACTTTAATTTATTACATTACACTATTAAAAGTCAAATCTTATGTTGTTTTCCAATATGTATTGTTATTAATATTCCTTTTTTTAAATTAAATGGATAGCGCTTTATACATTTTCAAATTCAGAACGAAAAGTTCAACCGAAATGCGTATAAATACAATATGGCCCCCATAAGAAAAAAATGAATCCGATGATGACTCGAAACTCTATTAAAATGTACTTTGCGCAAGACAAACTACTGAACACAAACTGTCACATCAACAAACTTTATGATTTTGTTTTGTTTGCATTTGTTTTTCCATGGCATTCAACGTGTTTTTGAAATAATCGCAGTTTGCGTAACATAAACTGTATCATGTTATACATTGTTGAAATCGTCAAGAAAATATCTATTTAACTGTAAAAAAATCGAATATAGCGCCTATCAGCAAAAATGAACATGATGATGATTCTGAAAAATTGAAACGTTGTGTAAAAATTTTGAT
Organism: Agriotes lineatus; assembly: GCA_940337035.1. Taxonomy (NCBI): domain Eukaryota; kingdom Metazoa; phylum Arthropoda; class Insecta; order Coleoptera; family Elateridae; genus Agriotes; species Agriotes lineatus. The sequence continues at coordinate 201,683 of CALNHX010000807.1, forward strand.
ACCGCTACAATATTCTAGATAACTTTCTTCGTATCTATTCAAATAAGCGAGATGCCCATGTTCAGCCTCGAAAAGCGAGCACCCTGTATATATATTATATGTAAGATATTAATCACCTAACACTGCAGTGTAACATCAAGCTGATCTGTAGCTGGATCTTCCGTGGATACAGTATCTACTTTGTTACACATTTTGCACTGAGTTGTAAAAACTCTGCGAAAACCAAGTCTCTTTTCGCTAATAATTTCCACATCAAAAATGTGCAATCAAAACCATTGTGTTTAAAAGATTGGAGAGTTTTCAGTAGGTACTGTATATCTACTATTCTTCGTCCAGTAAAATCGAACGATTCTTGAGGTTCTTCTACTTCTATGACCAGCTCTGGCAATTCAGAAAACTCTTCGGATGTTTCGAGAATGACTGGTGACTTCTCATTTTCAACAGAAGTAGTATCGACAATATTTTCGCTGACATCTTCGCTGATAGAACAATCACTAACACGATCACTTGAATCTTTTGTATCACTCAACACATCAACCCGTTTTTTGCGCTTTGCAAAACGCGCCCGTTTTAACTGCATCTTACAACTTTTTGGTTTGGACAAATAGGCATCACGTTTATTTTCCATTTTTTTTAAATTTAAAAGTGACAACACAAATTACGAACAATCAAGACTGAACGAAAATTGCTAATGACATCAGGGTTAACAATTTGCGATTTTATACTGAAGTAGTAGGCCTACTAAGCAACTGATAATTTGAGGAGGGGCAAAACAATAACCAGTTGCATAAGCACCTCATTAATTTTATTATCATTACTCATCCATTAAAGCAACATATTTTCCGTTTCCTGGAAGTTCTAAATAAGATAACTTTTAGGAACGCACTTAGGCAAGCACTGCAGGTAGATCCAGCTTTGCAATAACAATAATGAGCAATTTATAACATCATTACCGATGAGTAGCAAGAATGCAATAACATTGTTGTTAAATTTATATATTTATTATTAGTAGTCTGTTAATATTTGTTTTGGTTACCGTATAGCTAACCCTATATAACAAATATACCAATAAAAGAGAATTTTGAAAAGTTAGATTATTTTTGAAATACAGAACTGCCTGTGTTTGTTTTATATGCTTTATACAGAAAATAAGTCTGAAATATTTAAGCACCATTAGCCAGGTAGATAGTATACGTCGAGTTGTAAGGGTAGGTAATCGGTTGTAATCTGTTGTAATCGGCTTATCCTGCAAGCATAGCTCTAGCATAGTGAACAAAATTATATTTGGTCGTTAGACAACCCAATATACAAGAATTTGAAGTTCGGTTTAAGGCGGCTAGGGAGAGCTGATACATTTCTAGAGTGAGCGAGGTGAATTTTTGATTTGCGCCTTGACTTAGGCAACTGGAGATGCATCACTTTGTGATGTATTGAAATGTCTGAAGCAGATTATCTTGCTAAGTACCTTATCTGAAAATCTATTACCTGCGGCAAAACTTCTATGTATAACTGAGTTCGCCCAATACGTCCTTGTTTCTTACCGAATAACGGTATGAAAGAAGTTTCACTGAAATATTTTGGGGTGATTCATATCTAGTAATTGTCACCGATTTCAAAATACTGAGAAATTGTAGCATTACACAGGAATTTTAAAACATCATTTGTCTGATAATAACAATTCCGATTAATGACAAATTGTGAAAGTACAGTAATTACACTGCCCTTTGCTCATTAGGTATTGTAATAATTAGCACATCCCTAGTCTGTATAAATACCAAATTTTCCATTAAAAAAATCCATTTACGCACTGTTGCTTTCTGTATCGATTATCGGTAACAGTAGTTGTTAGTGCCCCACAAGTGCTTTTATAGAGTTTTTTGTTTATTTAAACAATTCGTAGAATGCCAAAGGAAAAATATCGATTGGCTAGGCCAAGAAAAAGTAAAAATGTGATTATGAAACAACTTCGTGCAAAGTAAGTACCTATCTTATACTAGATACTAAATTTTGGCTTTAGATAAATGTAATTTTGTTTCTGTTTTGAAATTGAAATAATACAAAATTTCCGTTGCGAGTGTTAGGCAATGATATTTAGATTTTGTTTAGTCGTTTTAGATATCGTGTTATGATGTATTCTATACTGTTGGCACAATTAAATTAGGATACAATAAATTTAATATCTGATAACTTTTTAGTTAGATGTTATGTTATGTATATGTTACGATTAGAGTAATAAATGCGTGAATTATTAATAATTACCGGTAAGTATTAATAATTACCGGTTGGTTAGTATTAATAATTGCCGGTAGTTATTAATAGTTTTCAGGAAGTTATTAATAATTTTCAATTAATCAAACTAACCGTAACATATACACCGCGTTTTGATTTATTTAACAACATAGTGCACCCTTTTTGTGACATTTAGAAACTGGGCATTTCTTGTTTGGAACTTTCATTATTATCACATCGTTATTATGAAGGTATTGCACTGAAAGATAGTATTAAAAATTTGTTTATTTACTAGCAACATGATATTGTACATTTCCGTCATAGATACAAAATATGAAAAGCTACTCGTAACTCCCAAGGGACTTGTCAAATTATTTCTCCTTCAAATTCTTGATAACCATGCAACTATAGGCAACGTCTTAGCGACCATACATTGAGACAATCCTTGTTGTTACTTACTTATTCTAATTTTAAATGTCATTATGACATTTTGAAATCTCATACTATTCTTACTAATATACTAGTAAATAATAGTTATTTAGACCACAAGTGTGAAGGGTTATTAAACGAGGCGTAGCGCTTGAAAAATAAGCACGCTAACACGAGTTGTCTATACATTTTTTTTAAATGTTATTAAATACCTATTCAAATCCAAGCCTATTTTGTATATTTTTTAAAATTTCATTTAAAAAAGTAGGCATTTTTAAATTAATTGCAGTGTGTGAAATGCCACTTTTTTTCACTCAGTGAAAAAAGTGACACTTTGCTTTTAATTTAGGAATGAACGATTTTAAATAGATATTTCCTTAGTTACCAGAACTGACCAACGCTCTTGACTAAAATGAAGGCAAATAAAATTATATACAAAATAGGCTTAGATTTGAATATTTAATGAAATTTCAAAAAATCTTATAAATAACTCGTGTTAGAGTCTAACACTTGTGGTCTAAATAACTATTATTTTCCGTCATTTTAATCAAGTGCGTTGGTCAGTTCTGGTAACTAAGGAAACGTATAGGTATTTAAAATCGTTCATTCCTAAATTAAAAGCAAAGTGTCACTTTTTTCACTGAGTGAAAAAAAGTGGCACTTCACACACTGAAATTAATTTGAAGAAGCCTACTTTTTTCAAATAAAATTTTAAAAAATAGTGTATGCACCACGGGAGATATTCATGTTCTTTACCTTCGGTTGACTTAGACCTCGGGCCAGAGGCCCATGTCAATCTCAGGGAAAAATATATTCATATCTCCCTTAATGCAAAAATATCTATTTTTTAACATTCCAATTAAAAAAGTAGGCGTGAATAAATTACAGATTTCAATAAATAAAGTCGTTTCCTTGGTTAGCACTTGACTATAATAAAGGCAAATAAAATTCTATACAAAATAGGCTTGGATTTAAATAGGTATTTAATGCAATTTAATTTTTTTAAAGACAACTCGTGTTAGCGTGCTTATTTTTGACGGGCGTGGAATATTAAACTCGGCTGCGCCTCGTTTAATAACCCTCCACACCTGTGAAAAGAAGTTGCACTTCTAACACTTGTGGTCTAAATAACTATTGTAACACAAGGCTGAACTGAATAACATTTTGCTTTTGCTACTGCAAAAAATGGTGTTGTTGTTTTTGGGATTTAGAAATATAGTACTAGAGAAAACTAACGAAACAGTTTTATTACATACAGTAGGTGATACTTCTACCATACAATCTCAGAGTTAATCTAAAGATGGCATTGTATAGACAAATAAACTGCCAAATTGTTCTTAGTAGGGATGTCGTACCCGGTCTAAAATCAAACCCGGGTACCCGAAAGCAGTACCCGGGTACCCTCGGGTACCCGTAATATATAAAAAAAAATGTTAGCGGACATCGGAACATCTGAGGTAGCTACAATTTCTTTCTTTACGCCGCGAGTTTTAAACTGAACTAAATTGAAATAGTACCTACTCCCCAATTCAAATTGCAAGTCGTCTGTTATTTGTAAATATTTTCACACTTCCAAGTGCTATCAAATTCAAGTATATACGTAATCAAATTCAAGTATATACGTAACTCATTCGAAATTCCTAACAGCATCAAAATCACACAGAGGATGTGTATGTTACTTTATCCCATAATGACGTGATTTAATGGTACTATTGACGGGTTGAATATTTCTGTGAAGGGGTTTATTATATCAAACAAGAAACATTATGCGGTATGGGATGGGGTGATTCCGGTTATTACTGGATGGTTATGTTTTTCTAGAGCGTATTTCTATTGTTTTTAAGTTTTTATCATCTCTCCGAAAAAGACTGACTTTCTAGAAATTACATAATTTATTAGTCGGGTACCCGGGTCCTGAAATCTACCCGGGTTGACTATTACCCGGGTCGACCCGGGTACCCGGGTACCCGCCGACATCCCTAGTTCTTAGTGTATATTATCAGTAACCTCTTTTACTTAGCGGTGTAGAGGTTGGTGCTTTGTACGCTTTAGCGTATGCTATTAATTAAAAATAATCTTTCCAAAAGTAGGTAAATATTGTTTTAATATTTATTTTCATAGGTTTGTATCATCGGAGCAAAAACCAAAAAACTATTATTTGTCGGAGTAAGAAATAAATATTGCTATGTATGTGCTAGAGGAAAAAAGGAACATAACCACAAGTGCTTTAGAAATTGGAGCAACAGTTCACAGCTATGGAAGCTGATATTATTGCGGAAGGATTTAAAAAATCCCTGGAAATGCACAATTTGATATATGGTAGAATAATCGGGATGGTGACAGTAGTGTCTATCGAAAGTTAACCGCGATAGCACCATACGGTCCACATTTGTTTTCGAGAAAATTGAATGTCGCAATCACTTATTAAGAAACTATATAACTAAAATTTCGGAAATTGCCAAAGATTCAAAATACCCATAGCACTTAGAAAAAAATCACAAACAGTGTTACTTTGGGGAGATTTAGAAATGCCGTCACCAAGGCCATTGCATTTAGGAAACAAGGTAGTGAATCATTCTCGACCAAATCGAATATGTTGAGAAGTGATATTATAAATGGACCAAAACATATATTTGTTGACCATTCCACCTGCGCTGATTATTTCTGTAAAAGGGATAAGGAGGTAATGAACTTTTCTTTGAGTTAACATAGTTACGATTTGTATATTGAAATTTTCTAGGAAAACATAGTACCTGATTTGGAAACAAGCGGTTTCTTTGATGTGCTCAAAAATATAAATAGACGACTTAAATTCAATTCAGGAAGTTTCCTACATGATGTAGATACCACGCAGCCGAAAGTTACAATTCCGTAGTTGCAAAATTCGTGGGCGGCAAACGTTTGAATTTTCACTGAAAGGTTCGTATGAGATGAGGTGTAGGGCCGCTGCAATTTCATACAATACAAACAGAAATGTTGTACGCCCAACACTGGAGAGATTGGACCCTAATGGCACCACTGGACTATACCTAACAATTTTTACGAAAGAAGAAGTAAAGCAAGGGAAACTCGTAGAAAGGTATTATTTCAAATCTTTTTGTTGTCAATACTAGCTAACAATATACCGTTTTACAGCAAATCTGCAAAACGAAAGCTTTCGCTACAACCGATGAGCACTATGGTTCAGAAATTTGTGAACCTATTGCAGATATGGATTCGAAATTATACTCTCTAAAATCTGCAGAATTTTTGAGTACACTACATCAAACGACAAAGACCAATTATTTCACGATACAATATTGCAATCCCATAGCGAAATTTGGAAAAGCGAAAGAAGAAAGCGAAATACAGCATCAACGTTTGGAAAAAATTTGCAAACTACGAAAAACAACATCCACTGCAAAAACAGTTTCCTCGATTTTGTACTCGACCTTCTCAGGTAACAGTGCTAACAAATTTGGGTTAGACAACGAAGAAAGTACAATTTCTTTGTTTGAGGAACTCTTTAAAAAACATGTAAAAAGGAGTGGCTTGATAATTGACGACGAATACTATACCTGACATGTTCTCCAGACGGATTGGTAGATGAAGATGCTGTAATCGAAATAAAAAGTTCTGAAAAAAGTGGAATCCTTTCTCCATCGATGCAATTATACAGAAGAAAATTGATTATTGTGAACTTAAAAAAATGGGACGATAAAACTTCAGCGCAACCACAATTATTTTTATCAAGTTCAAGGCATGTTGCACATAACAAAAGACAGTTATGTTATTTTCTCCTCTCTACAAAAGGAGGTTTACACGTAGAGGAAATTAAAAGGTAATATTCTTACTACTATCTATTTGTTAAAATTTGCCAAGTGAAAACTTATTTGTTATAATATATATTTTAGAGACGATACATTTTGGAAGAGTGTATGGAGCAGAGGTTGTGTGAATTCTTTATGAACTTGTATACTACCCGAATTAGTAGACTCAAGGAGGTGTCGTCAGCAAGATATAAGAAACATTATTTAACATAAATATAGAAAGCAAACGATGAAATGTATGCTTTGTAATGTTTGTCGCTTCTTTTGTAATATTTCAACATTTTGGTTAGGGATCATTACGCATGCTTACGTACCTAAAAATGTTGAAAACATCGCGTTTCCTGAAGGATTTTTGATCTATTACACTTCCAAAATATACGATTTGTATAGCCTGCTTTTTGCTTTATCTTTCGTGTGGGCTCTGAAATTGTCCGATTTTACTTTGTCTTACGTAGTTTTACATTATAAAAATTAAAAACTGGCAATTACAAAAACCACGGGAATAATCAAACAAAAAAACTATACTAGTGTTCATATAATTTCATTTCATATATATGTAATCGTAAGTTACTTAGTTTGTTTATTACATGTTTTGGTATCCTGTATTTTTTCGGGATTGCAAGTATGTACTAGAGATGTTCCGATACTCGTATTCGTATTTGTATTCGCGAGTATTCGTTATATTTTCAATATTTGTATTCGTAATCGTAATTCGCCAAAATTAACACGAATATTATACGAGTATTTGACATTAAAATTATAGAAATATAGATAAGAATTTTAATAAAAATATAAAACAGGTATTCATACATTAAATAAAACTTTTTTTTAAATATTAACCATTCTATAACATTAATTAAAAAACAAAACTATTTTCCATACTATTTCTAAATGTGCAGCACGTACAAAAACGATGTTGATGTTGATATTATTCACTCAAGGTCATGTATTCGTATTCGTATTCGTGTTCGCGAATATTCATAAGAGTATTTGTATTCGGTATTCGTATTCGCGAATACGAATTTTTGTATATTCGGAACATCCCTAGTATGTACATATTATTTGATTGTCTTGTAAAAATAGTTATATTTATTATTCAATAAAGCATTTCTAAATAACTGCCTAGATTGTTTCTTCAAGTGTGCCAATTGTAGTGGCAATTTATTCATTTAGATAGTGTAGTACTGTAAAAGATTTATTTACATTCTATACACTACATTTTTATTAATATTGGGATTGGGGTGCATGCCAAGGCAATAAATGTACTATACATTTTTAGGAGCCTATTAATACATTTATTTTATTTTTGTTAAAGTTAAACGTATGAATAATAAATATTTACCTGTTTATAGCACGTACCACCTTGCTAAATACCTGCTATTGTTAAAAACCCTGTAAGGTCTTACGACAAGTTAATCCCAAGAGCGTGTGGCGTACACAGATAAACCAACGCGCGCGAGCGGAGCCGCGCCGGCGCAGCGCGGCTATTCATAGCAGAGCGAGATGTTAGGGATCTTATTTTGGTGAATATGGTGCCCTAAACTATTGCGTTGTCTTGGATATTTCAAGAATGCATTCGTTTGAAATCGTTTTGTATACGTCATTTAACTGCTAATAAGTGTTCAATTGACAGGTCATATTTATTTTCCCATTATCTCAATAATTTCCTTTATATTTTATTAAGTAAAATTATACAAATATCGATTTATAAGTGTTTGAAATCTTTTTTCAAAAATCTAAAGTTGGCACAGTGACTCTATATCAAACAACGCTATAATAAAATAGCGAACGTCCCTTCAAATTGATTTTTGTAGGTGCTATCCCCGACATTAGGATTTTATTTTTACCAAAATTTTACCTAGCGCAGTGTGTTGCCTAAACCCTCTCCCTAGCACTCTAAGTAAACTCCAGTCTTAAAGGTGTAGTCCCAGTATAGGAGTTGAACTCCGTACTGATCAATACTTAACCTTAAATAACAAGAGTTGAAAACCATACAAAACCTAATGCCTAAGCCTAAACTAACCTACATTTTGTGTCAGCAGTAACCAAAGTGACTTATAATACAATACAATGAACAATTAGCAGAGCGTGCATCCGGATACACGTACAGAAAAAAAAAAGTTACTTAATTAACTGTTCAGCGAATATGTGATTGAAAGTGTGTTTTTAAAACTATGAATTGGCAGGCTTTTGAGGGAGGAAGGGATAGAATTATAGATCTTGCCGATAGTGTACGAAAAGGACCGTTCAAAATAGCAGTACTATGCCGTGGAACGGTATTGAGCCCGCGATTGTCTTAAATTAATGTTAAGTATATTGTAATGACCTCCTGCCCTCATTGTTGACAACGTTATTTAATGATGTAATTTTTAATTTGTTATAAAAATAAATATGGTCACTACACAATACTTTGTTTCATTCATTCGAATTTTGGCTGATTAAATACCACAGCAATCTCTAAGTTTGTCACTGGTTAATACAACAAACGGTAGTACGCCCTCAAATTATATTTCACTCATCTGCACCTATTTTAAATTAGCGAGCTCGGGAAAATTACGCATGAAACTCAAATCTCTGGGTTGGATCCTTGCTTTTGTCAAATATTTGAATGTGAAAGGTACGCCACTGGGTGGCAATGAAATTGGAACGCAGCGCGCAAGTGCTGCTTGTTCTGTCAAATAGCTGACCAAAAATAAATCGAAATATGCTGACAGCTCGCGTGTTGATTTAAGTTTCAAAAGGATTTAATGACCAAATTTTCCGGTAAGTTTTAAAATTATCGCGCCTTCAAAACCTCGCCTAATTTGTTTGTGCTATACGCTGCATTTGTTTTTTCTAACCTCAAAATTATGATTAAAAATACGATTCCTGATAAATGGTTGCTCATGGACAAAGAAATTCAATGGAATTCGGTTCCTTATTTCGTCCTTTAGGTATGGTAATACTTTTCAAGCCTTTAGCTCGTGTTATTTGCTTTCACCCACTAACCTTAAAATTTATTAGATCGGCTGGTACCTCGGACCCACTCTGCGCTGCCTGCTGTGTAAGATGGGCCCCCAGGATGCTGGGCTGGTTGATGTGGCTCGTATCCACTGGGCTGACTCGCTGGTACACCTCGCATAAGCTCCGGAATCCCTGCAGTACTCCAATTTGGCTGAATCGGAAGCTTCCCTCGTTGCCGTTCCCGTCCGATGGAGGTAACCGAAGAAAAATTACTTCACGACGTGGAAATTGCTACCTTTACTCTTGCTGGTACTCCTCAAAATTCTGAGCACTTTGGTATATGTTTTAACAATTTAATTTTATGTTTTGTATATAAAAACTTAATTTATTTGAAGAGTAAAAACTGGCTGTTAATTCAAGAATTTATTCAAATGTTAATCTCATTGGTCGTTATAAACGAAAAACTATCTAACAATTTAAAAATAGGAAATCAACCAAGTACAATAATATTACTTTTACAATTAAATTGAACTTAAGTTATAAATATTACAATCTTTAATACTAAAATAATTGTCCTTTGAATTTCGGATTTTTCACTGTCTTATTGCGCTACTTAGTTTGTTTTTAATTTCACTGATTGTTCAATCTCCACTACACTGATTAGTTTTCACATCACTCTTGTTTCATATCCTGTCTTTTTCTTTTCTGCAACTTCTATTAAAGCTGCTTCCTTTTTCTCAATTCTCACATCTTGCTGTAGCATGTAGTAATTTCTTTGTTTACCTGGTTTATGCATTCTGCACAGTCCATCTATGATCCTTTTATTCTTACCTCTTATTTTAAAATGCTCATAAAATTGTCCACATGTTAATTACTTTAATTTCTGCGCTTCTTTTAGACTGAACATATTTCGAACCCTTCTGTGCCAGTCTTATTTAAATGGGTTTAGCTTTACTTCGCACAAACCTTTTATATTATGCTAAAATTACATCAATGCTCCAACTTATGAAAATTGAGTTTCTTTCTTTGGCTATGTGTTCTAATAATCTCAATGCTACTGGCCATTTTTGCCAATGTAATTACGGGCTGACAATTTATGTGAAATTTTACAGTTGTGTGAATTATCCCAACTCTGTGCTTTTGTGATTTGATTTATAATTTGTTTGCACTGCAACTAAAGTTGAGTGGATGGCTAAATACCATCGCAATATCTGTACAAAAACGATTTTTTTATGTAAATAGATTGGTTTCTTCGATAATATTATTTTATGAAATAAGCAAGCCGACTGAAATCTATATCGATTATTAATATTTAGCCACCGTACTTCAGGGAGTTTGTGTGATATATGCCGAAACCTACGAATACCAAAAATGAACCTAAGACAAGAATTCTGAAGTGTTTGTAAACGTTTTTATCGGTAGAATCTATACTAGCACCATATATTGGAAGGCAATAGTTTAACTGCGATAAAATTATACCGTTACAGAGTATGGTTTTAATTTCCTTTGACAAATAGCGCCTGCGTGGATATAAGAGCTTAAGTCCCATATAGCCTTTTTTGATACAAGCCATAACGTGATCTTTATAACGAATAGAATTGTCAATTACTAAACCGAGATCTTTAGCTTTATCAACAACAGGCAGTGCCTCTCCATTAATATGTAATTTAATAAGCTCCTTGGTTCTAAGGCAATCAAATTTTATGCCAAGAAGTAAAACAAATGATTTTTTTAGGATTTAAAAACAGAGAAAGTTGTATGTAGTGCAATATTATATAACGATGCCAGTTCTTCATTAACAATCACCACTGCATCATTAATTTGATTAGGTAGACAAGAATAGATAAGCTGGGTATCGTCAGCATACATAATGTAGAGTGCAACGATTAGCTGAACTAGCCAGCCTTATTGTATAAATACTGAATAGCAAGGGACCTAGAATTGATCCTTGTGGTACAGCTTTGTCGATACTAACTCTTTCAGATAAAGTTGCCCCTAACTTTACTCTTTGAAACCTGTTTGTTAAAAAAGTTTGTAGCAAAGCTATCGCAGTCTGACTTAGCCCAATGTATTTAAATAAAGAATATAAGATATGGTGGTTAATTGTGTCGAAAGCCTTAAAGAAGTCTAAAAGTACTAATATCGATAAATTAGCTGCATCAATAGATCCAAGAAGATTATCAGTAACATCTAGTAGGGTAGTTGTGCAACTGTAATCTGACCGAAAACCCGTCTGAAATTCGGAGAGGATGTTACAGCTCTCCAAGTAATTACGTAATTGTAAATCAATTTTCTTCTCCAAGACTTTCGACAGAGTAGGAAGTAAACTAATAGGGCGGAGATCTTTATGTTCCTGTGGAGACGAGCACTTGGCCAAGGGAATAATGACAGCATCTTTCCATCCTTGAGGGAAAACACCCGTTAATAAGCACGTATCGATGATATGGGTTATATAATTTAAAATGTAAGGACAGCATAGCTTTAACATGAATATGTCAATCTGATCAGAGCCGCATGATTTAGTACGCATTTTATTTAACAAAGAATAGATTAAATTGTTATCGACCAGCTTGAACTCAAATAAATCAGGGAATTGATGAGTGGTGTTGTTAGTATACAAATTTATAAACTCAGAATATCTGTGTTTGAAGTAGGAATGCTGTTGACAAAGTAGTTATTAATCTCTTCTGCATTTAGTAAGTGACGGGGTATGTCCACAGTCTTTTTATTTTGAATTTGCAAGGACTTAAGTTCCTTCCACATACCACTGGTGTCAGATCCACGGAGAGTACTGAAGTAAGCTTGCTTTTCATTGCGTAGGGGGTGAGTGGTGAAGTTACGTAACTACTTGTAATATTAAAAATGAGCAAGAAGATTCGTCTTTCTGTACCTAGTCTTTGCTTTATTCCTTAAACGCATTAGACGCTTCATATTATCGGTCACCCAAGAAGTTCGCGGTTTTGATGCTTTTCTGGTTACAAACGGCGCATGCTTGTCAAAAGGGGTCGCGATGTAATTATTAAATATCGAGGCCTTTTCATCAATGTTATGCACGTAATAGATACTATCAAGGGGCAGCGAGGTAAGGTCTTGATAGAACTGGTTATGATCAAAACATTTATAATCTCTATATGTGAGAAATTTAGGTAGAACAGCTGACTTGGCAACAGAAAGGACACAACTTACTAACTCGTGATCAGAGAAGCATACTGGCATTACTTTTGTGCTGACTATTATTGAGGGGTCTGAGACTAAACCAAGATCGATCAAAGAAACGCTATGGGCAGTAATTCTCGTTGGCTCAGAAATAATTTGCTGGAAGGAAGTGGCCTCTAACATAGCGGTAAGGTAAATACGAGGCGAACTGTCAGGTTTCAGCATATGCACATTAAAATCGCCTAAGCACACAATTTTATCGTACATTATAATGCAATTGTTTAAAGACACCTCGAGCTCATCTATAAAAAACTTATAGTTATCTTTTGGTGATTTATATACTATACCAAAAATGTAAACACACGACCTAATTTTTACCGAAACCCATAACTGTTCAATTGCATTTGATTGTACAATACTAGAAAATTTAAACATCTCGTAAGTATAGTCCTACCCCACCACCTCTGCCTGCACGGTCTGCTCTAATAAGATTATAGCCTTCAATACGCACATGATCGTTATTAATATTAGAAGTGAGCCACGTTTCAGTGACTGCACTAACGTCATAATTACTATCCACCACTGCACTTTTAAAACTGTTGAAATCGCTTAAAATAGATTGTGCATTAATATGCGCTACATTAAAATTATGAATCATAGTGGAAGAGGAAATATGATATAACTACTAGATACTAAAAATCTTAAATATGCATTACATAAAGACAAAAAATTCGCTGAACAGGTTCAAAAATAAACAAATCAAATTATTACTTAAAAGATAAGCAACGACAAAATATTAACTTAAATAAATTATTTTGATTTAAGTTTGAATAAAAAATTTCCAGATGCGAGTTCATTCGTACGATGTAACTACTAAATAAATGTAATTGTCACATATAATCTCATAAGAGCATGAATTCTTTCCGGAAATTTTTTTGAGTGCGTTCCAACAACGTCGTATTAATTTGCCCGAGCGGGACGCGAGGGCAAATTAGGACGTTGTTGAATGCACGAAAAATAATTTCCGGATATGAATTAATGCTCGAATGGAGATTCGGTAAGAAAATCGTAACAACACAAACCCTAAAAAGAAGTAATGTCTACCTAAAAAAAATTTCCAAGAAATTTTGTTGTTGTCTTGGTTACGACTCCTGAACTAATTTTTCTATTGGTCATTAATGACAGTCGTACGATTTTCAGCTAAATTAAAATATTTAAAACAAAATATTAAAAATAAATATTAATCGCAACATATCAGTGAAACAAAAATCAGAACAGTTTTGTGGTTACAAATAAGGAAAATAAAACTTTGTATATTTTTAACAAGGATAAGACCAAGTCAAAAAGCTAACATCTGGGCTCTTTTAAGCAAAAACGAAAGCGTGGCCTCCTTGATATGTATTTACTTATTAAACTAGAAATTAGACAAGTCATCCAAGCATTTAATTAACTTAATGGCACCGTTGTTTTTAACTAGTACCTTGTCTTCGTTGGTCCATACTGCTTTTCCGTATTTTTTGGATGCTTCTTTGTATAGCTGATAACGGTGTTTAATTAAGTCCTCCTTGATTACAATGCGCATACCTTTGGGTTTGGTTTTCTCCCGATATACAAGTTTTTTCGTGTTTCGGCTAACGAACTGGCCGGGAGGTTTAATCCGAGTTTTTGTTTAAACATATTCAAAATAATGCTATCGGTGTCTTCTGTGTTGTCCACCTAGGGTACTCCAAAGATACGTAGGCTGTTCCGTCTCGAGTACATCTCTGTATCGTCTTTATACTGAAACAACTAGGTACTGTTTGCTCACTTCTAAATCAGCCTCGAGTGACTCGCCTTTTTGTTTATAATCAGTATTACTCTGACACTGAGTTAGTTGCTCTTTAGTCTCATTTAATTCAGATTTAATATCAGTTTTGAATTGAATTAGCCAAATGCGACATCTTTTTTCATATTGCGATTCATCATATATTAAAATTAAATACTCAATTATAATAATTCATTACTGTTGCATCATTTTTGATGCATTGGATTTATGCAATAATCACACAAAATATATTTCGTACACATTTTTTTTGCTTCGATAATCCTGACCAGGAATGCACTTTTGCTACTTGCTTTAGAAAATCTACACTCCAGCTCCGCTGTCATGTAAATTTTCATAGCAATTGGCAGTTGTGCATTCCCTGACCAGGATTATTGCGAAGTCACTAAGCTTAATATGTTACTGTTATGTGTTGTATGTTATGTGGTTGACCTTCAATTTAAAATATACGCAATTATGTATACTCGTATTCTTATTTTGAAAGCCTTTTCCGTTTGAAGACATTACTTTAACTACGTATAGTACAATATTCTTATATTGCGTGGATATGCCTGCCTAAAATCATCAAAATTAACCTCCATGCTGGTGCTGATTTAATACATTATCGAGATGCATATTTATATGTTCATGTTGTTTTTCCTAAACACTGTTTTTACCCGTGTTCACTCATTTATCCTAAACTTTTTATTATCCATTTTTTCTATACTAAATTTTACATCAGCATGCAGTGCTTGGAACTAGGTAGTAATCATAACTATGGCCGTGATTATCCGAAACAAAGTCATCGTTACAACCATCTGAAAATCATTTTTTTTCAAAATTGTCAATGTGACATTCAGAATAAATTCTAAAAATATTAAAGGAAAACGGACAAATAATGAATAAAAGAGGCTGTCCTACAATGTTTATTTGAATTATATAGGACAAATTTATTCTAAAACATGAGCAGTCACACAAACTTAGTGTACTTAGTGTAAAGTTGAGGTTGAGTTCAGAGCGCCATCTACTGCATTCTTATTTGATATTTAGTATAGTTTCTATTCCTTGTAATTTGCAACTTTAGGCTGCCAATGTCAATAAATAAAATAAAAAAAATTGTTTTCGGAACCCTTTGTTTGAATACCTCCACTTTAAACAAAAAAACCTTTTCATTGTTAATATGTCTAGAACAACGTTTAAGTGCATTTGATTTGATCCAATTATCATTCCATGCTGAATATAATTTTTATTTACTACTATTATTTAAGATACCCTAAGCGACGGTAATTCGTTCTTTTTATTGGCTGGGTTTTATTTTAGCTCAACTGTCTGCTAAGTTGCTTATTTAACTGGATTTTCGAACTTTTTTCGTAATATGTGTACAAATATTGCAAAAATTAATATCAGAAGTTTAAACAGATCCAAGAATATGTACTTTCCAAATTAATTTTCTTTTATGTACTAGGCTGTAAAATGGATATACATTCTTTACTGGAGAAAACGAAGAAAATAAATTAAGCTGATACATTTCTCTAAGAATTTTTGACTTCTTGCACAACCACGAACAATTAAATCGCAGGCTTTCAAGAATCTTACACTTTACTATATGGTGGTCATCTGACCGTTCGAGGTCCTTTGATCTTTCAACTCCGCGGTTTCAAAAACCGAGCCAGCAGAATCAGCAAACTGCAAAATCACGGCAGCACTTCGGCGTTGGCAAAAATACACCTCACTCAGCACGCATATCTGCAGATCGGAATTGCACCCAAACAGCCGAAGAAGCCGTCCGCATTATTCTGACGATTGTTCGACATCCGCGTTAATGCACTTGCAGCTAGTCATCGTTTCTGCACTTTCCATCCTAAAATGTTTTCGCAATCGATGACTTTTCGCCCTATGCTAGATTAAGACGGTCAAATTTTTGAACATTGACAGTAACAGTAGAGATTAAGATAGCAAAAGTGGGCTGGCCTAACAAATTGTTTTTGAAATGGGTGGAATTTTATCTTTGGCAAGGATCACTCATTTTACAATGAAATCTAAGCAATGCCCTTTATACTGCAGTGTTGGGACTGGCATAGGCAAAACATACCAGGTGTCTTAAAAAGAATTACATCTAGTTTTGAATTTTCTTTGCCTGTACACCCGGTATTTTAACCCCTTAGAACTGTTTTTATCTACGACCAGTACTAAAAGTAGGCCTTTTAGCGCTAGCTTGTTTCGCTAAAAGTGACGTTTTATAGTTTACCGTGGTTAAAGAAATCAGCTGTTTACTTTTAGCTCTAGTGCTAAAAGTGACGTGAGGTTATAAAACTACAATTTCGAACTGGAAGTGAAGTTGTAAAGTTATTCTAGTTGCTTCTTGCGTTACAGGTAAAGTGTTTTTGAAATAATTAAAGCGTTATGTAATGAATACACTCAGATGTGGAGTATTAATAATTACATTTCGTAACTGACCTTGACAGCACTGGCTTCGCAAACATTCGCCCGCACATGGCCTACTATTTATTATGACATAAATTAGAAATGTCGCAGATGCAAACATTTTTTAAATCGATATTTATGGATTAATAACGGTAAAATTAAGGTCGTAGATAAAATATTGTATGCAACGCGTGCTAAAAGTCGTTTATGCACGAGACATGTTATGAAACTCAGCCTTCGGCTTTTTTTCATAATTTTCATGTCTCGTGCATAAACGTCGACTTTTAGCACTTGTTGCATAAATAGCTATTTTATTACTACTGGAAAAAGCTTTTTATTTGAATATCCAAATAAGTTAGAAAAAGTTGAACTTCTTCGTAGACTGTAGCAGAGTAATCTCCTAGAAACGTATTTATAGATAACGCTTCAATTGTTTATGTTGGTATTCTTCCTTCGCAAAACGATTAGCAAAGTTATTGAAACATTTCTTCTAGGTCTATCTGAAATCTGCAGTTTTAGCAACTTACTCAGCAACGTTGAAAATGTATATAAATGGAAAAAATAAAGGTGAACAAATCTTCCCCATCATATTTTCACTAAATATTTAGAAATATTCAGTAGTTATATCCCTAGTGCAGTCTGTATATTCGAGTATTTCTCGAGAACGCGAAGCCTGCGATAGAAATACTCGAATTATACAGAATGCACGCGGGGAATATTGCAAGACTATTCCTCGAAGAAATGTCATCCTTTGTATACCACACTATTCATTTTTAAAGAGTTTTCAGTTTTCTTTCTGAAATTTGTTGTGTACTTAGCTGGTTTGATTTTCATCCCGCAAATACTCGATATTGCACTTGTGCAAATACCCGGGTATTGCACTAGTGCAAAATATTCGCTGTATTCGACTCTGATTGGTTCAAATTTTGAAAACTGATAGATGGGATTGGTTTATATTATCTGAGGGGAATAGTCAACGGTACATATTTTTATCATGTGAATTACATAAGGGTTTCACTACAACAAATAATCACAATTGAAACTGACAGTTTCATTGCTGCGGTTTTTTTCTAGTCTGAAATTGAAACTTTGTGTGTTAGGAATAAATAACAACATAAGTTTGACATATTTCTGAATTCATGTTAAAAAAGGTATTTCTTTTATCAAGACTACCTGAGTGTAGTGGGAGGTTTCTAAAAATAAATAATGAATCACTTAGTTTAGGTTTAATGTAAATGCCGCTCGTACACTGTACATTCTCACTAACTTATCTTTCCTGTATTTGAGCAATCTCTAGAGGTTTTTTATTTTTTTATAAAGGCACATGTGCAAATCCGGCAATATTTTTCTCGTGAAACAACTAAAGTCTAATTAAAATATTTGGTAATCGTGTTTTAAAAATCCTTGCTACTGTGGAATTTAGAATATGCGTTTAATATTTTGTCTTCAAACAAAAATATATATAATCCTTATGGTATACTCGTATATTGTTCATCATGTTGCACTGCTAGCAGAGTCGATCCGTGGGCCTAATACCATTACAATACATATTTACAAATAATATGGGTATGTAAGGTTTTAAGTTATCAATGAGAATTAAAAATTACGAGCCTAGCTTTGGCCCGGCCCCTGATAAAATACGGGCCCTAGGCAATTGTCTTATTTGTCTAGGTCTAATTTCGGCTCTGTGGTTTTCCATTGTTTTAAAGGGATCTTTCCAATTCTTTTCCTAGCCGAAAAACGTTGGATATGCGATATTTGTACTATTATATTTTTTAAAATCACTCATTATAATAATAAACATTTTATACACAGTATAAAAATATAATTTAATTTTGAAAATCAAACTGTGGACTTATCGCAGTAGTGATGCAGACCTCAAAACTATCCGGGAGGGGATAAAGTGTTATATTGCAGTACATGGAAACGATGATGCACGCGAAATTCGGTATGAAATTTTGATTTCACAGTGGCCCTACTTTGTAAACAATCCAACATTTCCATATTGCATGCTGTAATATACCGTGACAGACACCTTCGATCTGGCCCTAATTACAGCCCGGCTAATGCGTGACATCCATCCAAAATAATCCAGGCGTACATGTACATCACAGATGTTTTATCTACGTAGTAAATGAGAAAATCGATACCGAATAAAATATTAAGGGCAATGTGTAGCTGAAAAGTAGGCTAATTTTTGGGCAAGATGGGTGGATTTTATTCAATTTTATCCAACGATTTTCGGCTAGGAAAAGAATTGGAAAGATCCCTTTAAAACAATGGAAAACCACAGATCCGAACTTAGACCTAGACAAATAAGACAATTGCCTAGAGCCCGTATTTTATCAGTGGCCGGGCCAAAGCTAGGCCCGTAATTTTTAATTCTCATTGATAACTTAAAACCTTACATACCCATATTATTTGTAAATATGTATTGTAATGGTATTAGGCCCACGGCTCGACTCTGGTAGCAGTGCAACATGATGAACAATTCAGTAAGCACAGAGTTGGGGTGTTTTATGTGGCTGCAATGATAAACTTAACATTCAAACAATGAATGCATTAGTAAAGACATGTGAGTAATAGTAAAGTAATTGAGTAAAAGGCTCGCAAGGGGCAAAGCTTGTTTTTAACAGGGGTCGAAGTTGACTTTCAAAAATTAAACAATAGGTTTGTGCAGAATGAATAGCCGAAAGGAAACAAAGTAATAGACACAAAAAGGTTTGCTATGTGCATGTAAAAGAAGCGTAGATTTCAATTAAGCTAGTCAGTGACATTTGTGAGGAATCGTAAAAGGTAAAGAAAACGGGAATAAAATAACAATACATTGGGAAAGAGCAATTTTGAAAAGCAGGCAGCAGGACATGAAAAAGGAATTTGAAAAGCAAGCTGCAAGACATGGAAGAAGCAAATAAGAAGTAATGAACTCTATAAATAATCAGTGCATTTAACGTTAGTGAAAAGCAGAGCAATTAATAAAACGTGTATGTGTGTGACGCAAAGAAACAATTTAGATTAAGAAAAAAACAATATTTTAGTTTGTAAAATTTTAAAATGTAAAATTATGTACTCAAACTTGTTTCCATGTACTAAAATTCTTCAAAACTTATTTGCGTTAGCATTGTAACTATAGCAACGAGATTTGTTTTTGTTTAAATAACGGAAAACAGGGAGAACAAAAGAATAATTATTAAGCTTGACATTGCGAAATTTGTGCTCCACTTCAATTAAAGCTTTTATATAATAAATAAGTATTTTGAAACCTGAAAAGTATATTATTGCGTTGTTCACGTGTCAAAGTTCATATGGGAATGTTTGTAGAGGTTTCCGCAACATAAAAATAAAATTTTCTCCGGGGGCATCTCCGACGACTTCGGCAGCCGTTCAGTTCGGGATTCCGATATCCAAATCCGACCAAGAGAAGGGTCCAGAGCCAGGGGTTTTCACTGCTGCACATCGGGCTAGAGATGGGCGATTCGACTCACGCGAGTGATTCGATTCATTTGAATCGACTCAGCAAACTGATCCGTTCAATCGGAGAAGGTTCATATGAACGACTCGAGTTACATGAGTTGTGTTGGTTGCATAGCTTCTACAGATTCAATGACACTTCGTTCGTTCATTTGGATCGTTCACTTGAATCGTTCGTTCATCTAGATCTAGATTCTCGGAAGCACCGATTCCTAGCTACCCTTGCAGTCAGGTAGCCGAGAAACTTGTTACAGAGAATTATGCGTTGGAGTACATGTGTATTCCAGATGTGCAAAATTTGAACTTACATAATTGCAGACAATACGATAGTGACGAATAAATACTTCAAATGACATTCTCACGCTCTAAAATCATTAATTTTTGCGCACTTAATACAAAAATACCTAATAATATAATTTTTAAAGAATGTACAATTTGCAAAAGACACTTCAACTGGTAATACTGGTATGTATATTAAACGTTTAACCAGTTTGCAAATTACAGAACTAGTTAAAAATTGATTTAACAAAATCAAAAGTCGATTCAACTCAAAAAGCGGGAAAGTGAGCGACCGACTCGATTCGAATCGAGTTAATCCCATCACGCCGCCCAAGAGAGCCGAGAGCCGAAATTCGATCTCGTTCAGGTTGGAGTCGTTCAATCCGAAGTGAGTCATTGGCTCGAATCGTTCACTGAATCGAGTCGTTCATTGTGAACGACTCACTCACGAACGACCCACCTCTACATCGGACAGGACTGCAGGAGTGCAACCGCCAGCATCAACACTAGAAAAAGCCGTTCCAGAGGCAGATACCAACTGGGGTTATCTCCGAGCATTGCGGCATTAGTAAAGGTAGGAAATTTGCCTAAAATAACAGTGCTATCGTGCGGGATTTGAGGGGCATACAAGATTAGCCCTTACTGAAGGGGATACAAGCTTCTTCAGGGCTCCAGCAAAGAAGCAGTTCGAAGAATAAGCAAGGCGTCCCAAATTTGAGGTTATGCGAAGGTATCGAAGCGTCCGGTTAAAACAATTGCAAAATTTAAGACGGCGTCCATCTGAAGTCACGAAATAAATACCTGCCTGAAACAAAAGATGTTATTTGCCGCCAAAGCGCGAAGATTTCAATAAATACCTTACGAATGTTCATAATTTCGCTCGTTTTAACGTAAACACCGCTGACTGCACGACATAAACCATTTTGTGGGATTTTTGGACAGATTAGTAAACATTTAACTAACGCGCATTCAAACTGATTCTGGTGTACAGTACCGCACCAGATAAATTGTAAATTAGGAACTCACCCTGGGATTAAAGAGTTATTGTTCTACTGAGCTAGCGTTTTTCCAAATTAATTGCAGCTAAACAAAATATTGAAAAGCGCATACAACCATTTATTTTCTGCAGTAAATTAGTACGGGTCACATTTTAACCAACCTGATAAAATGACAAGCAAAGTTCAAACACAATAATAATATTAAACAGAGGATTGTGCATTTTGGATTTTGCTCTAACTTATATAACAATTAAATTAATTAATAATATAGCTGAGTATAGGCAAGGCCGCTACGTTAAGCCTTTGCAGTATATGCAAAAAAGTACCTACATATAGTTTTTTTTAATTTGTAATTGGAAAAATTGTGCTTGTATCCAATTGGCCTCTGTCGAGTACGGTAGGTAGTTAAAGTATGTTCAAGATTGGTAAAAATAATTGACCGGTTGAGAGAGACGCAAGACGGACCAACTACCATGCCGGAGGGATTATCTTTGAACATAGGCAATTTGCAGGGTTGTAATATATTTAGTAAATACCACTCACCTGACTTTTTGTTATGAGACGGAAACAAAAGATGTATTCGGTGGGAAAAGATACTTACCATGCATTCTTTAAACTCCCCTTATGAGATGTTAATATCATAATAAAAAATAATATTATTTATTAATAATAATAATAATGTATTTTTATTCCTCAACCACAAATAGTACTATTACAATCATCCAAAGGTGCACGCAATTTTTTTTGTAACTTTGCCTTTTAATCATAGACGTCACAAACTTTTTTGAATGTCACTGTCATCACTTTATTTTTAAATGATTTGAAAAAAAGGGAACGCCACTGACAATAGCCAGTTATAATTTATGGAAAAAATTAAGAAAATGTCTTAGTAACGAAAAATCGTGCACCTTTGGATGATTGCAATTGTACATATACAGAATAATGTTTCTAAAACATAGATAACATAAGATAGCCGAAAGAATCAAAAGACACCAATTCAAATTAGTAGTTTTCCACTCTTGCTCATATAATAAACCTATTAAACCTAATATACCGGGTAGGCCACAAAACTTGTAGCCGTAGCCACTATATCTGCAACCCAAATATAAAAACAGAGTAAATCATTATATTTTTTATGCATTAAAAACAGATCGTGGTTGATAAATATCAAACTAGACAATATTTGCTGTATGTATTTATATTGCTTTTTGTCATATAACGCAAAAATAGATTTTCAGGGACTACAAGTTTTGTGGCCCACCCGGTACAGGTTACAGAAACTAGATTGACTTTCAAGGTAGGTCATGCAAGGCGCTGTGATCATATTTTATGAATTGGCAATATGTGGAAAGTTATCAAACATACAAAGTTTGGTTATATTTTAAATGACAAGTAATCAGTAGCGGTGGGTAGAGGGATTTCGTTTACACAGTGACTAACATCATATGACAGATTCTTTGTGTTTTAAAGTGTGAAAATTGCTGTTGCTGTTGATTTTGTTAATTCTGGTATTTTGTTGTTGCTATTGTTATTGTTGCTATTTTTCTGTGTGTTGTTAATTCTGTTATGAAATGCGCCACACCACAATGTTGAGTACGCCTCTGATTTATTGTGTCATTCAGCTTAAATAAGGTTAACAATTTAATGTCAATATGATAGATGTCAAAAGTGTTACCAATATGAAACTTGGAAATTACTAGATTCTAACATGATATGTTTTCGGACTTTTGCCACTGTCTAGGGTGTAAATCACACAACGTTTCGGGAGTTTTGATCATATCATAATAGACCACTGCCAAAAAATGACATTCAGAGAACATTCTAACATTAGTTTCGATTGTCACCACGTTTAAATCTAGAATCTGTAACATGTACTATTGGTACCACAAAAAACTAGGACAACTTCTAAATCCATTAGCCATGCATTTTTATTGTTTTAGTTGATTAAATGACCTTAAGAAACTGTCATATGAAGGTTAGAATTATCTATATGTCATAAAATTTAATATCAAAAGCTACAATATAAAATAGTTATAAAACTAAATCAACATGCAATTTGCTAAATAGTTACATCGTTTTCTAAGCAAGCGTTAATCATAGCTTTTGAAATTGAACTTATTTTAGGCATGATTGACAGTGACGTTTTGAAATCATTTGAAAGTTAATCAAATCTCAGTTGCCAATTAAAAATTCCTATTTACACAAGTAAAAAACCGTTGTCCTAGTTTTTTTTGGTAGCAATAGTACCTTAGTAAAGTGCATTGTTTGACGTCAAATATGCTAACCTACCAATCAAGCAATACAATATCAAATTGACAGAATAGCACACAAGTTTAAAAATTTAGGCACAGTATTAAATAATAATTGTAAGTGTAATAATTACGTTAAAAATTTACAGCAAAATGAGAACCTTGAATGTTTCCTGTTATTCGTTTTGTGGTTTTATAAAGCTTCAAATTTCATGACAGAGCAATGCAAATGCGCTTATTTGTTTTTATAATTCCATGGCATCACTGATTTTTTGTAAAGCGGCAGCTTCAATTTCTCCTGTTTGTCTGGTGTCATAATGTGGAAAATTGAAAAGCGATAGTATGTATGAATGCAGATTTTTTAAATATCTTTGACTTTATTGCAAGCAAATGCCAGAAGCTATTCAAAAACATTGCGAATAAAATGGATAGAGCTATTCTAAATAATCTACAATTATAAAGCTTTGCATTTTCAATATTTATGAAGTATTAAAAAAAGCACAGCACCTTGGTGAGTAGTAGGAAGAGTTCCAGGTTTGCAATAAACAAGTCCATGGTTCGAATCCCAGGATATGTACAACTTTTTCCACGGCCCACTGGAACGGTATTGAGCCGAGTGACCATTCGACGTTGGGATACAATAAATTAGCGTCGATCTCCTCTGTAGACTGGCCACAATATCGAGTACCAAGACTACACACAACACAGCTACACACGTGACTTGGAAGTAGCACAACGGGTCTATCTATTAAAAAAAAATGTTGTTTCGGTTGAGTTCTATGCCTAACAATATTTATTGTGGGTGAATTATCATTTGAAGGAGTTGAATTGCAGATAAGTTGGATTTCAGGATAGTTAGTGTTGAAGTAATTGATCGTTTTGAAGTAAGTTGACGTTGCTGTAAGTTAGCGTTCAGATGAATTGGAGCTCGAATGGGTGACTCTTTGAGCACGTGACTTGCGAATGAGCTATCGTTTGGGTGAGTTCCTGCTGGTGGACTGTCCGTTCTAGTAAGTAGCTTGCAGATGAGTGAGTTTATGGTCGAATAAGCGGTCATTGGTTGTGTAAACCTTAGAATAAGTTAGTGTCACGGTGCCTTGATGTCAATTTGACGTATTTGTCATTTACCAGGGTACGGAAGGATCGTTGTCCCCTCTCACTCTAATGCACATCAAGGCATCCTAATGCAAACAACGCATTATTAGTGTATTTCTTATCAACGAATACGTCAAACCATAAGAAATTTGTGTAAGGATTATTTGCGCCGCCTTCCAATTTCGTATTCTGTAGTATTTATATGACTTTATTACGCATCTTCTCCTGCGGTTGTCTGTGAGCACGCCGTTTGTATTTACCGCGCTGCGCTACGCCTATTTGACCTCACAGAGATCATTTTCAAGTACTGGCATTTGTTTCAAGGCGCATCCTTTCCGATCTCGCTTGCGAAACAAACAACATGCCGTGGTAACAGTTAGAATTTCGGAGGTTTAATTTTGGGCTGCCGTTAGTTCGATGGTGTGTATGTGAGCCTACATTTTTGAAGTGGATTTATTCCCGATTTTCGATGTGAGAGAAGCTTGACTTCCACACCGTTGGCGGAATTTTTCATGCTGTTACGTGTTTCGCAAATTCGCCTAAAATTTTGTCCGGGTTGAGTAAAGAGTTCGCCTCGAAATATTATGTCAGTTTTATATGCTATTGTGGATTCCGTCCCTCTTTTATAGCACCTAGTGCCGGAGGGCCAATTTGAGGCTTTGACTACAGCTGGTCTTATTTGCATGCGGACGTTTCATGCGCTGGAATTTTTTCTGGATCTTCGGACCCGCTTGACCTCTGCTGCAGACGCCGTTTGAGCGCAGGAGAGGATCCGACAAGGAAGCTTACCTTCAGGTCTATTTTATCCCAGTGTCGCACGGTGAACTTACCTCGGGGCCACCAGATTCTGGCCGCCCGAATTTGGGGCCAAACGACTCCGAAAATTGTTGTTCTCTGAATGTTAGTTTTTTATTAAAAACTCCCGAAACGTCGTGTGATATACACCCTAGACACTGGAAAAGTCCGATAAAAACATATCCGAAAATTGTGATATCATTCGGCCGTGAGTTCGCAGCCGGAATCGCGTTTGCGTTTCGTCCGAAACCAAGCACTCACCGGATTAGCCGTTGTAATCTTTTCCTGTCCCTGAACCTAATTTTAATGTGTGAAATAAGGCGATTGCCTTATTGATGTATTACAAACTGTGAGTATTAGTTTTAATTCTTGTCTGAGGTACCTCATGCTATTACTGCTAAATTAGCCAAACATAATTAGTGTAGCAAGTAGTATTGTGGCCGCTTGCGATTCTGATGGTGATCGAAAATTTTGCAATATTTATATGTACTGTGACCCTGAACTTATGAAAATTATACTGTGATTATGTCAACTATGTTTACGAATTCTCGTTGAACATTTGGGTGCACTCGAAGTATGTAATACAAAAAAATTGTTAGCGCACTGGACATTTATTTCTCTTATTTCGTTCTACCGACTGTTTTGTTAAACACCTGCACCTCCATCCGACTGAGCTGGCAGCCGGCTATTGCACCCGAGTGTTCAAAGTAAATTTTCTGAAAGAAGGGCCAACAAATTAAAGTAGCTAACAAGTTTGATGCGGAACCACTATCAGACATAAACGTTTACAAAAGGATTAAAGCGTTTAAAGATGGCTGCAAAGGTGTCGAGAATGAACCGCATTCTCGGCGTCCAAAAACATTGACAACAGAAGAGAATGCTGACAGAGTAAAATGCATTTATTTGCAACTATCGTCGAATTACAGAGAAGGATATTCCTTCTGCATTAAATATCAGTAGGGGTAACTTGAGAAAAAACGCGAGTTGTCTGTTTAGGTCTTACAGGATAATGCTCGACCCCATTTCGCTATTCACACCCGGACTACGATTCAAAAATTGAAATGGACCATGCTGCCCCATTTACCATACATTTCGGACCTTGCTGCATCAGTTTTTTATTTGATTAGACCCTTAAAAGAGTTTCTAGGAGAAAAATACCTCGTTGTAATGAAGAAGTCAAGTTCGGGAATGGGTGTGACAGCAGCCAAAAGATTTTTTTCGTAGAATACAGAAACTTCCGGAAAGATGGCACCAATTTATTAAAAGAGAGGGAGACTGAATAGAAAAATGACATGATATGCATTAGAGTCCTTGTGTTTGTTTTTGAATCAATATTAAATTATAATTTATATTTTAACGCTCCTATTAGTTAATAGCATATATTCTCTTTTGCAATGCTTTTCTACTATCTCTTTCAAGTTGTCAGAATTTGCTGCCTTTTCTGCTTGCTCTGCTAGGTCGATTACTCATTTTCTTCTGCACGAGTATATATATATATATATATATATATATATATATATATATATATATATATATATATACACACACATAATTGCCACTACAAATAATTTTCACACTGTGTCTGAAACAATTCACATCGTAACTTAAGTTTAAATTGCACTGGACTATATATTTTATAGAGTTTTGGTAAGCTATTGTACATATGAAATACTTGAAAATGATCGCTCGAAACAAGCAGCAGAATGTAGCTGAGGCGAAATTAGGCCTCTAAATCGAGTAGAAAGGTTATGTACATCTGTTCTAAAAGTGATTTGATTATATAGTATGGTGGTTTTTATAAAGAACTGTAAAGTAAAAGGTGGTGGCGTACTGCATTCTTTAGGCAAAACTTTATCTATTTTTAATTCAGCAATGCACAAGCTGATTTTAAGTTATAATATATCAGGTGATTATTATTTTGCCGGAAAAAAATTTGACTGAAAGATTGTTCCTTTGGTAAACTTCGGAGGCAAATGACATGATCAAAATTCCTAGCGACAGCGGGGGATTTTGTCGTTGCATTTGCTGAGGAAGTTTACCTATAAGCAAAAAGTCTTGAGTTCAAATTTTACCTGCTATTTCTATTTCCCAAGTAAGATGACACGGAAAAGACTGCAATTCGTTTGATGACACTTAAAAAAATGGAAACTATAAAACAATTGTCATGTTTTTCAATGGTAACTAAGGAAATGTATTCGTGTATTGTCACTAAAATAATCCAAGGGACCTTTTCTCGTTTTTTCCACTTTATTCTTAACGTGATTGGTCGAAATTTGAAAATTGGATATCAAGTGATTGGTCTATTTGATATGAGGGAAATAATCATAATTATTTCAGAAATTGTGTTTAACTCATTAGCACATTTTATGGATATTGGTGCTATTTCTGGGATACCCTATATACAGAATACCATGGCATTACAATTCTATTATAATATTAGTTGAACAAGGGTGGCTATGAAAAACAAAATCAGAATCTTAATTAATTCACACACTATTATTGCATAAGTAGACCAGACATCCACCTAGGGCGGCAAATTTAAAGGGCAAATTGTCTATGTTATTATTTTTTTCATTTCACGGCTTATTGCATTATTATATTTATTATTATACTGTTCCACATATTACGACAATTTATGCTGTTGAGATTGCCTCTTTCTAAAAAGATAATTCAGTCTAACCCAGCGGGGTAAAACACTTTCTGATAATAAGGGAATTTGATAAATATCAGTCTCTAAGATTGAATTTGTATGAACATTCAGCACTCAAAATGTACAATCGCTTTAATTCCTGAAAAAAGCAGTTCTGCATGACGAATACCAATTTTTACCAAGCACGTTTCAAAATTTTCTTTCAAGCAGGAACGCGGTGCGTGGTGTGACGCGTGGTATATTTTTAGACAGAGTTAATAAAAAAATCAAAGCATGTTGTACACACACTCGAGATTCTGGAGAGGTGATAAACGATAAGGAGCGGCCTTCTTCGATCTTTGATGTAATCGAGCAAGCCGCCGTGCGATAAGATAGGCGCTTGTAGCGGCATCCTTAAATGGCTGTGTCCTTCGACTAAGCCCTGAGCAGATGCGAATTGCTCAAGCTCCTTGAGTGTGTGAAAAATACCAAATAGACCGAGCGCGAGTGCCTGGCGAATTCTACCAGCTGCAGGATGCCACGGGAAATTGCCTACATTTACATACGCGAGACAATAGATGAATATTAGGCCCTAGAATACAGGGTGCAGCAGCAACACGGTACAAAGCGTAAATGTTTAGAAGACATCTACTTAATTATGTAGTTCATAAGACACTTATTGCAATTTTTACTTCCTTTTATAAGTGTGTCTGTGTGTGTGTCTGTGTGTCTGTGAACAGAATATCCCAAAAACGAAAAGAGGTATGGCGTTGAAACTTTATATATAAGTTTTGTGTACTATGTAGATGCGACAGCAAGCTTTTGAAGAAAATCGCATTACCGGAAGTAGGTGTTTACTCTTGTGATTTTTCAGTTTTTTTCGATTTTTTCAAAAACGGCTCCAACGATTTTTTTTAAACTTTACATTTTTATTACATTTTGAATGTGTATTGATGTGAGATAGGTGATTTTCCAGTTGAATACTTCTAAAATGGGTTTCTTTTGTTATTTTCTATTTTTTGTATTAACTCCTATTTTAAATAGAACACCCGGTATATTATTACATTTTTAAATTCAGCTTAAAATTCTAGAGAAAATTTGTCTCTATTTTGTACCAGTTTTGTAGAATTTGTAATTTTTGAAAATTTTGACAAATGCTTAAAAATAAAAAATCAAATTTTTGACTAATTATAAGATCACTGTAAAAGGAAGTTGTGTGCGTGTATCACACCAGATTTTTCAAATTATATCATTGCAGAAGAGCTTTACTTGCAATACATTTTAACAATACACTTTCTATGGTTTGTGGACGTCTACAACTTTTGGGAGATTTGTTTAAGAAAGTAGAGCCACTGAGCACTTGAAGTTTGTTTTCTACTCAGCTCAGCAATATATGTCTCTGTTACAAAGTTACACCATTTCTTTTGATCGTGATAATATCTACTTCTGCATCAATCAGTAACGTAGCAGATGATCTTTTTAATCATTCGACCGTTTCAAAACTTATCTTTTTTGGTACATTCCCCATGAAGTTTATACCGATAGGTTGTATTGTACACTTTTTGTTTCGATATTCCTTGTTCGTTTTTGTGTTATGTATCTAAATCGGTATAACTGATTCAATGCCTTTAATGTTTTCAAGATAAAGAAAAGTTAATTATTCTCTTGGACATGTACTACTAACTCCAATAACTAAAACTACCTAATACAATGAAAAAAGTCTAATTTGTGAACAATGTAACATTGTATATCTAAGTGGTACCTCCATCGCCAAATAGGTTGTACATCGGTTTCCTTAAGAAAAATACAGGGTTATTCACGTAAAATGACGAGCCTGACCAGGTAAAAATGCAACCCAAAATACGATTTATAAAGCCAACTGGATCCTTATTGCATTAGCACCTCGAATTTGACATAGACTGTTTACATGCCATTGGTGGCACTATAAGTCTATGTCAAATTCGAGGTTAGCAGGTTAGATTTAGCGTCAGTTTGTGTCAAAACTGGCGCAAAACCTAACCTGCTAACCTCGAACCATAAACTTACAGTGCCACCAATGACATGTAAACAGTCTATGTCAAATTCGAGGTGCTAATGCAAGAGGGATCCAGTTAGCTTTATAAATCGTATTTTGGGTTACATTTTTACCTGGTCAGGCTCTTCATCTTACGTGAATAACCCTGTATAATTCTAGCTTTCTTAGAACAATAGTTCTAAATGAAAGCTATACGGAGGATCTGTGAGGGGGGGGGGGGCAGGAAAAATGTGAAAAATAAGCTAGCAGCTATTAAGGGGGGTATGGTAAGCTTTAAAATAACGGGTGTTCATAAACAGTCGTCATCCCAGTAGGTTTTGACTTCAAAAACGTATGTCTATTAAAATTGAGAAAAAATACGCTATGACAGTTCTCAATGACGTTTCATTGTGTTGCACGAATTAATCAAAGATATAACATTTTGTTTTTAAAGGCAACTGGGATGACGACTGTTTATGAACACCCGTTATATTAAATATATGCGGTACTCCAAGACCAGGTTCATCATAGAGAGCAGTAGTGTAGCTAGGGGGATTCTGGACCACATTTGACCTTGAACTTTTTTCAAGGTCACGGGCCTAGCCGAGGTCAAAGTCACGGGCGGGGGCGGGGTCATTGACCTCGGCCACTTCCGAGAATTTTTTTCTAGGTCACGGATCTAGCCTAGGTCAAGGTCGGAGTCATTGGTCTAGTCGGGGTCATTGACCTCGGCCACTTCCGGGAATTTTTTTTTGGCTAAAAGTGTAGTTTTTGAAATTTTCCCACGCTCGAGCGTCTGGGATGCAGACATGTTCATTCTTGCAGGATGTTGTTATCAGTAAATAGAACAATGAAGCTATTGTTACGCTTATCAAAATTTTCTCAGGCTCGACCGGATGTGACTCATCGTCTGACAGACATGTCTATTCTTGCAGGATGTTGTTGAACAATAGCATCCATTGTTTTAAAATCAGCACGAAATTCGAGAACAATGAAGCCATTGTTGTCTGGAGATTAAAATGTGCAAAGCTGGTAAAAAATAAACCGAATTAATTGTGGTCTAATAGTATATATCGAATTATTTCCACATAAAAAAAGATGCAATATAAAAATCCAAACCATTTTAAATATCTTGTTAGGTTTTTATTTTATTACGCGTTCGACGAGATGTATGTCTGGATATTTAACTTGAATAGGCCGATTGGAAGCATCTTTTAGTAGATAGGTAATGTGTTCGATCCCACTGGAGGACTGTTTAAGCGGTAGACAGTATATAACAAAGTGTTGGGGTGTTAGAGACATTGTTTGTAAGCAAAGTAAATATTACGTGTTTTTTCCTGTACTTTATTAAATACACAGTCTCGAGCCGATAGTTATTTATTTCGCTTGGATTTATGTACAGCATCCCTCACTTTAGCAGGAAGCAAGTTCCTAAAGAAATATTATTATGCTGTAGAGATTTACAGGTTACAGTTCGGAGTTAAAAATTTTGGATATTAGCAACAGTACCATTTAATTGCATATTGTTTTCTTTTACCAAATTTTAGATTCGATAGGTTCGAAAGCACTGCTAACAGACAGACAGAAAACTTGTAAACCGGGCCTTGTCAAATATCGAACAGCAATATATATTAGTAAAAAATACCCTTCAGTTAGCAGGTTTGATGTAGTTTTAGCCAATCTTATATACATTCCAGCAGTAAACTCTGGTAGGAATCTAACACACACATAAGTACGGTGGGTCTTAGACAGCTGAATTTTATAATACAAAACAGGAGCGATAAAAGAACCGTGTTTACCACTCAGCATTTTTCAGTTTATCCGATTCGGCAACTTCCGCATATCGCAAAACAGACACCTTCTTTGTTCCTGTGTTGGCATCTTGGCTTTAAGAACGTTATGGTTTATTTACATCTTGTGTTAGCGCCCTTGGTTTTAAGAACGTTATGTAAATGAATATTTTATAGAATTTGGAAAACTAAAGAATATATTAGCAGATAATACAACTTATTTTAAAAACGCGAGGTTTATAAATACAATACAGCAAACCATAAAAGTTGGTTTTTGTTGTATAAGCAAGCCAATCCGGTAGAGAGATATTTAAGAGGGGTGATAAAATACTTAAAGAAAATATTAGCAGATAATACATTTGAAAAATCTGCACGACTAATACTCAAGATTATTACAATTAAAGACTGCAGACAAAAGGTAAGATATCAAATTTTTTTAAAATAAAGCCCTGAGAATAAGAACTAAATAAAACCAAATAAAAGCTATTAGGCCACAACAATACTCTAATTAATAAGGATGCTATACACGATATCCAACGGCGTGGGACAGTTCATTTTTACCGCATAAAAAACTTATTGCTTAGAAATCAGGTTCAGATACCTGTTTAATGGAAACATTTTCTTGAATTTCTAATCGAATCTAAAATTTGGGTCTTAACGTAAAAATATTTAAGTCGTTAGGTTGACTGTGCCAAGTTTCCACGAAAAAACTAAAGCTCCTACAGGCCAGATTCTTGAATCAAGTAAATAATACAGCAAGGCATAAAACTTGGTTTTTGCAATATAAGACATCCGCAAGCCAATCCTAAACTGGTAGTTTTAAATAGCAGAATTTTATAATACAAAACGGAGCGATGAAATAGTCGTCTGTTGATCATATTTTTGTAGCCACCCAGCATCTTTCAGTTTTATAAGTTATCCTATCATCTCCTTTGTTGCAGGTGTTAATAGAGGCTATATTTGTGTGTCGCCACAGACCTGTCAAGACTTGTGGATGTGAGCGTCTGGGAATGTGCAAGGTTGCTAAAAATGAACCGGATGTCTGGGGTTTCTGAGCAGGTCTGCGCGGGGGTCTGCGCGAGGGTTTGGCGGTAAATTCAAATTCTGCGTAGGTTTCGCGGGAAATTCAAATTCTGCGTAGGTTTTGGGGGTAAATTCAAATTCTGCGCATTATTTTGACGGTGAATTTTAAATTATGATCAGGTTTTTGGCGGGAAAATCTGGGAGTATACAAGGTTGCTAAAATGTATGGGGTCTTTGTCTGAGAAATTTACACCAGATGTAGTTAATGACCTCCATTATCAGTGTCTATAAATTTGGTAGACAGACAGACAGGCAGACCAACAGGCAGGCAGACAGACAGGCAGACCGACAGGCAGGCAGACAAACAGACAGACAGGCGACAGACAGACAGGCAGACCAACAGGCAGGCAGACAGACAGGCAGACCGACAGGCAGGCAGACAAACAGACAGACAGGCAGACAGGCAGGTGGACAGACAGACAGACAGACAGACAGACAGACAGACAAACAGACAGCTAGACAGGTAAACAGCTGTTTCTGTAACGGTTTTATGGACACGACGGTGTAATAAAACGACAATTGTAAATATAATTGTATTTTATTTGTCTAATGTACATGTATAAAATTATTACAAATATATGTTATACACTAGTTAATTATTGTGGTAGAGATGTTGTTGTCATCTCTGTCTGGAGGATCTCTTCGTGCTGTTTCCGAACTGGATTTATTCAATTATTCCTGCTTCTTTTAACTCTTCTATTATACTAACAATTTCATTTATATG
This sequence comes from Agriotes lineatus, assembly GCA_940337035.1. Lineage (NCBI taxonomy): Eukaryota > Metazoa > Arthropoda > Insecta > Coleoptera > Elateridae > Agriotes > Agriotes lineatus. The sequence goes on from CALNHX010000807.1 coordinate 235,601, forward strand.
ATTTGTATGACGCAGACTGTTGGCTCATAATGCAAACATTTAACAGATGGGCAGGCGGACATCACCATAAATCATATACGATTTTTTTTCACACGTTCACGTTCTAATCTCAAAATTATTAAATGCTCCTCGATGGGCTCCATCACATTGTCATCAAACCAACTCCACCCGTCTGGAAGTTGTAGCTTTGTATCAGTTTTAAAGTCCATCTAGCGTAACGGTGATATCCATACGATTGCAACCAAACCATGGAAATAACTTTGAAAATTCATAGAAATACTTGTCGTAATATTTTTCCAAAGAGGTGACGGGTTCCATGTTACAATCAGACTGCTACGATTTATTCGATATACTATGATTTATATGTTTATACCCTCGTCGTGCAAGCCGCTGCCTACAATTTCTACATAACAGACAGAGAGGGCGCAGTGTGGCCCAGATGTCCATCACGGTAATATTCATACGACCGCAACCAAACCATAGAAATAACTTTGAAAATTCATAGAAATACTTCTCGTAATATTTTTCTTTGTAATGAGGGTGGGTCCATTATGTGAGTCGGATGTGATTGTTTGAGAAATTTGCAAGGTTGCTAAACTGTATGGAGTCTTTACACCAGATGTAGTTAATGACCTCCATTATCAGTGTCTATAAATTTGGTAGACAGACAGACAGAGAGACAGACAGACAGACAGACAGACAGACAGACAGGCAGACAGACAGGTAGGCAGACAGACAGACAGACAGACAGGTAGGCAGACAGACAGACAGACAGACAGGTAGGTAGGCAGACAGACAGACAGACAGACAGACAGGCAGGCAGGCAGGCAGGCAGGCAGGCAGACAGGCGGGCAGGCGGACAGGCAAGCAGGCAGGCAGGCAGGCAGGCAGGCAGGCAGACAGACAGACAGACAGACAGGCAGACCGACAGGCAGACAGACAGACAGACAGACAGACAGGCAGACCGACAGGCAGACAGACAGACAGACAGACAGACAGACAGACAGACAGACAGACAGGCAGACAGGCAGGCAGACAGACAGACAGACAGACAGACAGACAGACAGGCAGGCAGACAGGCAGACAGGCAAGCAGGCGGGCAGGCAGACAGGCAGGCAGGCAGGCCGGCAGGCAGGCAGACAGGCAGGCAGGCAGGCAGGCAGGCAGGCAGGCAGGCAGGCAGGTAGGCAGGCAAACAGACAGACAGACAGACAGGCAGACGGACAGGCAGGCATTCTTAACACCATTTATTGTACAGATTGTGAGCAGTAATAGAAATAGGTGTGAGAGAGATGCCTGTACCAGTTAAGTATAAGTGTCCAAAATGTAAAGCGGAAACCGATCAAGAAGGACGAAAATGTATTTCTTGCACATTGCACGAACATATGAAAGAAAACAGTGGTGGTAAACATTATCCGCAATCATATTTCAGACAATTCTAGCGAATAACTAAAGTCAGCTTGGTGGACGCTATCGTCATGAATTTGATTCTTATATATACAGTGTGACCAGTAAAGTCCGCATCATATGGGATTTTTTTTTATTAACAGCTTTTTTCGAAATTTGACTTTGGCATCAATTTGTGCTTCGATCGAGATGAAAACTAACCAAAAAAATAGTAGTCACGTCATTCGCATTATCTGTCAAATTTAATTTTTTTTTCAAAAAAAATTTCAAAAGTGGGGTTATTTTTTGAAATATCGAAAAAAGTTATTAGAAAAAGTATTTCTAAATGCAATTTTTAGCCCATATGCAAAATTTCAGCTGTATAAGATAATTTAGATTTTTTGCCCTTTTTTTTTAAATTGCACCACTGTTGCAAAGTAAGACTCAACGCAACCTACATAAAACTTCTTAGTTTTGACAATGCTTTATTTCACACACATTTTCTTTAAAGTAGTGCCATATTAAATGTGTGTTTTTCTACAAAATCCAAATAGGGCTATTAAAATTTGGTCACATGTGATGCAAAGTTTATTTGTTTTTGACCCTGTATAATGTAACTTCATAAAATAACATGTATTACTTTTAGACACAAACTGCGTTTTCAAAAATAGTTATTTTATGGAGTTACATTATACAGGGTCAAAAACAAATAAACTTTGCATCACATGTGACCAAATTTTAATAGCCTTATTTGGATTTTGTAGAAAAACACACATTTAATATGGCACTACTTTAAAGAAAATGTGTGTGAAATAAAGCATTGTCAAAACTAAGAAGTTTTATGTAGGTTGTGTTGAGTCTTACTTTGCAACAGTGGTGCAATTTAAAAAAAAAGGGCAAAAAATCTAAATTATCTTATACAGCTGAAATTTTGCATATGGACTAAAAATTGCATTTAGAAAAACTTTTTCTAATAACTTTTTTCGATATTTTGAGAAATAACCCCACTTTTGAATTTTTTTTGAAAAAAAAATTAAATTTGACAGATAATGCGAATGACGTGACTACTATTTTTTTGGTTAATTTTCATCTCGATCGAAGCACAAATTGATGCCAAAGTCAAATTTCGAAAAAAGCTATTAATAAAAAAAAATCCCATATGATGCGGACTTTACTGGTCACACTGTATATACATCTAACAATTCTGATATCTATTATTTGATAAGAAACTGTTGACGTGTGGTAGTTAATGACCTCCATTATTAGTGTCTATAAATTTGGTAGATAGACATACAGACAGGCAGATAGGTAGGCCGACAGACAGGCAGACATTCTTAACACCATTTATTGTACAGATTGTGAGCAGTGATAGAAATAGGAGTGAGAGAGATGCCTGTACCAGTTAAGTATAAGTGTCCAAAATGTAAAGGGGAAACCGATCAAGAAGGACGAAAATGTATTGCTTGCACATTGCACGAACATGTGAAAGAAAACAGTGGTGGTAAACATTATCCTCAATCATATTTCAGACAATTCTAGCGAATAACTGAACTCAGATTGGTGGACGCTATCGTCATGAATTTGATTCTTATATATACATCTAACAGTTCTGATATCTATCATTTGATAAGAAACTGTTGACGTGTGAACTAGTTTGAATCTGTCAGTCTCTCTAACTGGCTGTTTACCTGTCTAGCTGTTTACCTGTCTAGCTGTCTACCTGTCTAGCTGTCTACCTGTCTACCAGTCTACCAGTCTACCAGTCTACCTGTCTGGCTGTCTACCGCTTACATACTTGAGACAATAATGAAAACGAAAGTAGCAAAGCAACTTATTAAAACTAAAAATATTATAAGACAGAAAGTTTGAGCTCTTAAGGGGGGTAAGTTGGTGCAACAACAGCTCCTTGGTAAATTTTTTAAACCTGTTACCGAACAAATACAAAGTGTTGCAGAAGAAATCAATACAAAAGAGAATCCTCCATCACAATTTAAGCCTTTCAAATTGAAAAAGAAAGAGAAAGTTAAATACAATTATGACGATGATAAATATAATCTTAAAAGAAAAACTAAATACGATTATGACGCGGATGATGACGATGATGAATATATCAATATATCAAATCCTCCAACTAAATACGATTATGACGCGGATGATGACGATGATGAATATATCAATATATCAAATCCTCCAAAACTAGAATTATTTACACCAAAACCGGCTGATGAAGTATTGTGTGAATCCTCCGAAGATGAACCTAATACAACTATAGCAAACAAATTTCAGCCGCAAGCTATAAGTTCTTTCTTAGAACAGTACGACGAACTTCCTAGGAAATATGTAAGCAATTATCTTATAGAAAGACCAAATCTAGGGAGGTATGGAATTAGATATGATTTTGATAAAAACCAATTTTATTTTGGTGGAGATGAGCTAGATATAAAGGGATCAGATATAATTGTTAAAAATGTGCACTATGAAGGTACGCCTGGTTTGTACGAATTGCTATTTAAAAACAATCCTCAAATAACTCCAACGCTGACAGATAGAGCAAATTATAATGATATCATAAACAGAACAAATGCAGCGCATAGAAATTTTGATAAAAATGATCAGAAGGTAGGTTTCAACCAAGCGAAATACAAGAAATTTATAAAATCTAACCTGTCATCATCACCCTCGCCATCATCGATATCATTAAGGACTACAAAGCTTACTGGTAAAGGTATGCAGCAAATGTATAAACAAGTTTGCAATAAACCGTTGGATTATGTTTACTGGGATGATCCGAACGAATTAGTTGATCGATTAAAGTTACTGTATGCCTCTCAAGCATCTGGACAAATCATATAAATGAAATTGTTAGTATAATAGAAGAGTTAAAAGAGGCAGGAATAATTGAATAAATCCAGCTCGGAAACAGCACGAAGAGATCCTCCAGACAGAGATGACAACAACACCTCTACCACAATAATTGACTAGTGTATAATATATATTTGTAATAATTTTATACATGTACATTAGACAAATAAAATACAATTATATTTACAATTGTCGTTTTATTACACCGTCGTGCCCATAAAACCGTTACAGGAACAGCTGTCTACCTGTCTAGCTGTCTGTCTGTCTGTCTGTCTGTCTGTCTGTCTGTCTGTCTGTCTGTCTGTCTGTCTGTCTGTCCACCTGCCTGTCTGCCTATCTGTCTGTTTGTCTGCCTGCCTGTCGGTCTGCCTGTCTGTCTGCCTGCCTGTTGGTCTGCCTGTCTGTCTGTCTACCAAATTTATAGACACTGATAATGGAGGTCATTAACTACATCTGGTGTAAATTTCTCAGACAAAGACCCCATACATTTTAGCAACCTTGTACACTCCCAGATTTTCCCGCCAAAAACCTGATCATAATTTAAAACTCACCGTCAAAATAATGCGCAGAATTTGAATTTACCGCCAAAACCTACGCAGAATTTGAATTTCCCGCGAAACCTACGCAGAATTTGAATTTACCGCCAAACCCTCGCGCAGACCCCCGCGCAGACCTGCTCAGAAACCCCAGACATCCGGTTCATTTTTAGCAACCTTGCACATTCCCAGACGCTCACATCCACAAGTCTGGACAGGTCTGTGGCGACACACAAATATAGCCTCTATTAACACCTGCAACAAAGGAGATGATAGGATAACTTATAAAACTAAAAGATGCTGGGTGGCTACAAAAATATGATCAACAGACGACTATTTCATCGCTCCGTTTTGTATTATAAAATTCTGCTATTTAAAACTACCAGTTTAGGATTGGCTTGCGGATGTCTTATATTGCAAAAACCAAGTTTTATGCCTTGCTGTATTATTTACTTGATTCAAGAATCTGGCCTGTAGGAGCTTTAGTTTTTTCGTGGAAACTTGGCACAGTCAACCTAACGACTTAAATATTTTTACGTTAAGACCCAAATTTTAGATTCGATTAGAAATTCAAGAAAATGTTTCCATTAAACAGGTATCTGAACCTGATTTCTAAGCAATAAGTTTTTTATGCGGTAAAAATGAACTGTCCCACGCCGTTGGATATCGTGTATAGCATCCTTATTAATTAGAGTATTGTTGTGGCCTAATAGCTTTTATTTGGTTTTATTTAGTTCTTATTTTCAGGGCTTTATTTTAAAATTTTGATATCTTACCTTTTGCCTGCAGTCTCTAATTGTAATAATCTTGAGTATTAGTCGTGCAGATTTTTCAAATGTATTATCTGCTAATATTTTCTTTAAGTATTTTATCACCCCTCTTAAATATCTCTCTACCGGATTGGCTTGCTTATACAACAAAAACCAACTTTTATGGTTTGCTGTATTGTATTTATAAACCTCGCGTTTTTAAAATAAGTTGTATTATCTGCTAATATATTCTTTAGTTTTCCAAATTCTATAAAATATTCATTTACATAACGTTCTTAAAACCAAGGGCGCTAACACAAGATGTAAATAAACCATAACATTCTTAAATCCAAGATGCCAACACAGGAACAAAGAAGGTGTCTGTTTTGCGATATGCGGAAGTTGCCGAATCGGATAAACTGAAAAATGCTGAAGATTATTTTATCGTTCCTGTTTTGTATTATAAAAATTCTGCTAAGACTCCGCTTCCTACCAGAGTTTACTGCTGGAATGTGTATAAGATTGGCTAAAACTACATCAAACCTGCTAACTGAAGGGTATTTTTTACTAATATATATTGCTGTTCGATATTTGACAAGGCCCGGTTTACAAGTTTTCTGTCTGTCTGGCAGCAGTGCTTTCGAACCTATATTAATACAATCTAAAATTTGGTAAAAGAAAACAATATGCAATTAAATGGTACTGTTGCTAATACCGGTATAGAAATATCCAAAATTTTTAACTCAGTTTACACTCCGAACTGTAACCTGTAAATTTCTACAGCATAATAATATTTCTTTAGGAACTTGCTTATTGCTAAAGTGAGGGGATGCTGTACATAAATCCAAGCGAAATAAATAACTATCGGCTCGAGACTGTGTATTTAATAAAGTACGGGAAAAAAACACGTAATATTTACTTTGCTTACAAACAATGTCTCTAACACCCCAACACTTTGTTAAATACTGTCTACCGCTTAAACAATCCTCCAGCTGGATCGAACACATTACCTATCTACTAAAAGATGCTTCTAATCGACCTATTCAAGTTAAATATCCAGACATACATCTCGTTGAACGTGTAATAAAACAAAAACCTAACAAGGTATTTAAAATGGTTTGGATTTTCATATTGCATCTTTTTAGCTGGAAATAATTCGATATATACTATTAGACCACAATGAATTCGGTTTATTTTTTGCAACCTTGCACATTTCTCAAACAATGGCTTCATTGTTTAATTGCGCAGAAGATAAACAGGCAGGCAGGCAGGTTTTGACAACTCTGACATTTCCAGACAATGACTCACATCCGGTATAGGAATCTTGTAAACATTAGACTCTTAACCTCAAAAATTCATCGTGGGAATCTTGTAAAAATTAGACTTTTACCTCCAAAATGTATCGTGAGAATCTTGTAAAAATTTCAAAATTAGACTTTTAACAGCGTCAGCAAAACATTTTCAAACAAAGACAGCATTCACTTTAGCAGTTGTGCCGATTTGTTCTCAAACAATGGCTTTCATTGTTGAATTTACCAGCTTTGCACATTTTAATCTCCAGACAACAATGGCTTCATTGTCCAATTTCGTGCTGATTTTAAAACAATGGATGCCATTGTTCTACTGATAACATCCTGCAAGAATAGACATGTCTGTCAGACGATGACTCACATCCGGTCGAGCCTGGGAAAATTTTGATAAGCGTAACAATAGCTTCTGATTTACTGATAACAACATCCTGCAAGAATAGACATGTCTGCATCCCAGACGCTCGAGCGTGGGAAAATTTCAAAAACTACACTTTTAACCCAAAAAATTCCCGGAAGTGACCGAGGTCAATGACTCCGACTAGGCCACGCCCACCGGCTAGGCCTGTGACCTTGACCTCGGCCAAAAAATTCCCGGAAGCGGCCGAGGTCAATGACCCGACTAGGCCACGCCCACCGGCTAGGCCTGTGACCTTGACCTCGGCTAGGCCCGTGACCTTGAAAAAAGTTCAAGGTTAAATGTGGTCCAGAATCCCCCTATCTACACTACTGAGAGCCTTGAATCTTGTCAACACAGTGCGCCTTGTTTCCTAAAAGAAATGTATAGGACATTCATTACGAATAAAATATTTTACAAATTTGAGGACAACCCAAGAATGAGCAAGACGTTGCGGGAGCCACGGGAGAAACCAGTTGACAACGCGTCCTTTAGAACACAGTTCTTGGATTGCTCCCTATAGGCTTTCTTCTAATGGAAGCTATTGTAGTAGTACAAAGCTTAGCTACTAAAAGATAATACATTTGAACAATCGCAAAAACCTGATAGTTAGGCAACTTAAAGCACTTAAGAGAAATACAGGTTGCAAACTCATCATATAGTCTTTTTTGAATTAAATTAAGTGGCTAGTTAAATTTTGATATGAATAATAAAACAAAAACCACTTCCTGTTTTGAATAAAAAAACAGAGCGGGGCTTCATAGCATCAGCAAAGAAAATAAAATTAAGAACTGAATCATCCCAGCATAAACGGATAAAACTTTGCAATTGTAAGGCTATAATTGGTATAATTCTACAGTATATTAAGAAATAATGATTTTTCAGATAAATAGGATTGATTCATTGGCCAGTTTCTCACTAGAAAAGCGGTTATTAGTTAACTGATATGTAAATAAATAGGGTAATTCATACATATCTTAATAGAGAGTCTCTTTGGTTTAGCTTTTTGGCCTCTTCTCTTATCCTTGCTATCTAAGAGCAACGGGACATTATGATCCGGTAGAATAGAATCACCCAGGATCGCATTGGAATCTTTCTGAAGGGCATAACCGAAAAAGAAAGACCATGTTAGGCCTGCGTTAATTCTTAATAGAAAAACTTCACCAGAGAACCACTTCATTGGTTTGACGATGGGGGTCGTTCCAGTTACATAAAGTTCAACTCGATGGGCAAGGCAACAATTGCTGGCATCATGGATTTTTTTGTATAAATAGATTAGTCCTAAAACTTTAAGAAGATATATAAGTATAAACTGTTCAATTAATTCATAACAAAAATATGTCAAGTTACTATCAAACAATGGGTATATGCCATATTATCAACAGTCAATAACTTCATAATAACATAATAAGAAATTTAATTACCATCTAAGTGGCCAGGCTAATAAACCAGGTTACAATTTTGTAAACGTCAAATGAAAGGGGGCTTAACATTATAATGTAGGCATCTATCAAATAATGGAAATTTCTTATACTTTAGAAATGTGAATTGGGTTAAACGTGAAATCCATTAGCAGCATTAATTCAAAATATAAATAGGTTAAGAGGGTATCAAGAGCTCTTTAGATTTATCTTACCTGAAAGTGTTGAATTTCCGTAACACATAGAAAACCTTCCATAAAACTAAAGGTGGATTAATCACTATAAGTTAAGTTAATAAGAACCTTAATTCAAAATATTTTGGTATAAAGTGAACTATAGAAACCGACATAATAAATAACTGTTTATTATATTAAACTCCCAATTGACATGAATATGAACCATGAATTATACGATTGAATGTACATAGATACCTTAGAAAAAAATTCAAACTAAATAAAATTGTTGGCGCCCAGTACTTCTTGTTTAATGAACTAAAACCTTTTTGACAAAGTGAAGTAAACAAAAAAATTCCACACTTATTATACCTATATCACAGCTGAGGATTGAGCTAGTCGGAGTTATGTGAGCCTTCTAAGGTAAGTTACAATAGTTGGTACGCTATTCAACTAATACACTTTTTATGTTGACGTCTTTCTTCAGTGAATATGACGCTTTAAATATTGAGTAAATGCTGTACAACGTCGAGCTTTTAGGTACGCTGGATCTTTGATCAAAATATGCTAGTAATACTTCTTCATTGATCATCGTCATTTTTCTTAATTTTTCTTTCATGAAAATTACACACGCATAAACAACGTAAACATTATTTACAAACAAAATTAGTATCCAAGATACCATTACTTAATACAATACACACATACATAATATGTAACCTCTTATACTGTTTACACAGTGTTGGAATGCCGGGAGCACCGAGTCGCTGAGGGCACAGAATAGGTAACCATCAGACAATCAGAAATGTAACTCCCTGTCGGCACCTTTAATCTGAGAAAGCTTCGGTCTATGGCCTTGTGGCCTAGGTACTTGGGGTAGTGGAGCCTGTCTAAGCTAGAACACCACTCCCGCTCTCCAGGTACTGAGTACCAAGTACTGACCAAGCAGACTGGAGCTTAACTTTTACAAGTGCCGTGAGATATGCAATACCACTCAGCCGTACTGCAGACTACCGTTACTTAATAATAAAGAATCGTAGTCCGGGTGTGAATAGCGAAATGGGGTCGAGCATTATCCTGTAAGACCTAGATAGACAACTCGCGTTTTTTCTCAAGTTACCCCTACTGATATTTAATGCAGAAGGAATATCCTTCTCTGTAATTCGACGATAGTTGCAAATAAATGCATTTTACTCTGTCAGCATTCTCTTCTGTTGTCAATGTTTTTGGACGCCGAGAATGCGGTTCATTCTCGACACCTTTGCAGCCATCTTTAAACGCTTTAATCCTTTTGTAAACGTTTATGTCTGATAGTGGTTCCGCATCAAACTTGTTAACTACTTTAATTTGTTGGCCATTCTTTCAGAAAATTTACTTTGAACACTCGGATGCAATAGCCGGCTGCCAGCTCAGTCGGATGGAGGTGCAGGTTTTTAACAAAACAGTCGGTAGAACGAAATAAGAGAAATAAATGTCCAGTGCGCTAACAAATTTTTTGTATTACATACTTCGAGTGCACCCAGGTGTTCAACGAGAATTCGTAAACATAGTTGACATAATCACAGTATAATTTTCATAAGTTCAGGATCACAGTACATATAAATATTGCAAAATTTTCGATCACCATCAGAATCGCAGGCGGCCACAATACTACTTGCTACACTAATTATGTTTGGCTAATTTAGCAGTAATAGCATGAGGTACCTCAGACAAGAATTAAAACTAATACTCACAGTTTGTAATACATCAATAAGGCAATCGCCTTATTTCATACATTAAAATTAGGTTCAGGGGCAGGAAAAGATTACAACGGCGAATCCGGTGAGTGCTTGGTTTCGGACGAAACGCAAACGCGATTCCGGCTGCGAACTCACGGCCGAATGATATCACAACTTTCGGATATGTTTTTATCGGACTTTTTCCAGTGTCTAAGGTGTATATCACACGACGTTTCGGCAGTTTTTAATAAAAAACTAACATTCAGAGAACAACAATTTTCGGAGTCGTTTGGCCCCAAATTCGGGCGGCCAGAATCTGGTGGCCCCGAGGTAAGTTCACCGTGCGACACTGGGATAAAATAGACCTGAAGGTAAGCTTCCTTGTCGGATCCTCTCCTGCGCTCAAACGGCGTCTGCAGCAGAGGTCAAGCGGGTCCGAAGATCCAGAAAAAATTCCAGCGCATGAAACGTCCGCATGCAAATAAGACCAGCTGTAGTCAAAGCCTCAAATTGGTGCTATAAAAGAGGAACGGAATCCACAATAGCATATAAAACTGACATAATATTTCGAGGCGAACTCTTTACTCAACCCGGACAAAATGTTAGGCGAATTTGCGAAACACGTAACAGCATGAAAAATTCCGCCAACGGCGTGGAAGTCAAGCTTCTCTCACATCGAAAATCGTGAATAAATCCACTTCAAAAATGTAGGCTCACATACACACCATCGAACTAACGGCAGCCCAAAATTAAACCTCCGAAATTCTAACTGTTACCACGGCATGTTGTTTGTTTCGCAAGCGAGATCGGAAAGGATGCGCCTTGAAACAAATGCCAGTACTTGAAAATGATCTCTGTGAGGCCAAATAGGCGTAGCGCAGCGCGGGAAATACAAACGGCGTGCTCACAGACAACCGCAGGAGAAGATGCGTAATAAAGTCATATAAATACTACAGAATACGAAATTGGAAGGCGGCGCAAATAATCCTTACACAAATTTCTTATGGTTTGACGTATTCGTTGATAAGAAATACACTAATAATGCGTTGTTTGCATAAGGACGCCTTGATGTGCATTAGAGTGAGAGGGGGCAACGATCCTTCCGTACCCTGGTAAAGGACAAATACGTCAAATTGACATCAAGGCACCGTGACACTAACTTATTCTAAGGTTTACACAACCAATGACCGCTTATTCGACCATAAACTCACTCATCTGCAAGCTACTTACTAGAACGGACAGTCCACAAGCAGGAACTCACCCAAACGATAGCTCATTCGCAAGTTACGAGTCACCCATTCGAGCTCCAATTCATCTGAACGCTAACTTACAGCAACGTCAACTTACATCAAAACGATCAATTACTTCAACACTAACTATCCTGAACTCCAACTTATCTGCAATTCAACTCCTTCAAATGATAATTCACCCACAATAAATATTGTTAGGCATAGAACTCACTCGAAACAACATTTTTTTTAATAGATAGACCCGTTGTGCTACTTCCAAGTCACGTGTGTAGCTGTGTTGTGTGTAGTCTTGGTACTCGATCTTGTGGCCAGTCTACAGAGGAGATCGACGCTAATTTATTGTATCCCAACGTCGAATGGTCACTCTGCTCAATACCGTTCCAGTGGGCCGTGGAAAAAGTTGTACATATCCGGGGATTCGAACCATGGACTTGTTTATTGCAAACCTGGAACTCTTCCTACTACTCACCAAGGTGCTGTGCTTTTTTTAATACTTCATAAATATTGAAAATGCAAAGCTTTATAATTGTAGATTATTTAGAATAGCTCTATCCATTTTATTCGCAATGTTTTTGAATAGCTTCTGGCATTTGCTTGCAATAAAGTCAAAGATATTTAAAAAATCTGCATTCATACATACTATCTCTTTTCAATTTTCAACATTATGAAACCAGACAAACAGGAGAAATTGAAGCTGCCGCTTTATAAAAAATCAGTGATCCCATGGAATTATAAAAACAAATAAGCGCATTTGCATTGCTCGGTCATGAAATTTGACGCTTTATAAAACCACAAAACGAATAACAGGAAACATTCAAGGTTCTCATTTTGCTGTAAATTTAAGAGCCCAAGATTGTTAGTGTACTAACCGAGGGCCTTTGGCCCGAGGTGTGTACAACAATCGCGGGCTCTTAGCTCATAATGCCCGTGGTGCCTTCAAGGTTTTATGTCCTACCAATTTTCTTACCTAATTCATATTCATATTTAATTCATATAATTACTATGATATAGTATTTAAGATTGATCTAGTTAGATGATCTAAGTTAGATTTGTGACATTAGATGAGCTGTCATTAATTTTCATTATGACAGTGGTGCATAATTTTTGAAATAAAAGTTGTATCCATGGAAACAAATACTGTTAATTTTTCATAATAACCCTAGTGTTCTTATGAAGAAAATAATTGCCCTGGAGTGTTATTTTGTATCTAAGATACCTTAAAATAGAGTCATTAATCTCAATTAATGTACTGGTAGGACATAAACGTAATTATTACACTTACAATTATTTAATACTGTGCCTAAATTTTTAAACTTGTGTGCTATTCTGTCAATTTGATATTGTATTGCTTGATTGGTAGGTTAGCATATTTGACGTCAAACAATGCGCTTTACTAAGGTACAGGTTACAGATTCTAGATTTAAACGTGGTGACAATCGAAACTAATGTTAGAATGTTCTCTGAATGTCATTTTTTGGCAGTGGTCTATTATGATATGATCAAAACTCCCGAAACGTTGTGTGATTTACACCCTCGACAGTGGCAAAAGTCCGAAAAACATATCATGTTAGAATCTAGTAATTTCCAAGTTTCGTATTGGTAACACTTTTGACATCTATCATATTGACATTAAATTGTTAACCTTATTTAAGCTGAATGACACAATAAATCAGAGGCGTACTCAACATTGTGGTGTGGCGCATTTCATAACAGAATTAACAACACACAGAAAAATAGCAACAATAACAATAGCAACAACAAAATACCAGAATTAACAAAATCAACAGCAACAGCAATTTTCACACTTTAAAACACAAAGAATCTGTCATATGATGTTAGTCACTGTGTAAACGAAATCTCTCTACCCACCGCTACTGATTACTTGTCATTTAAAATATAACCAAACTTTGTATGTTTGATAACTTTCCACATTCCAATTCATAAAATATGATCACAGCGCCTTGCATGACCTACCTTGAGAGTCAATCTAGTTTCTGTAACCTGTACCGGGTGGGCCACAAAACTTGTAGTCCCTGAAAATCTATTTTTGCGTTATATGACAAAAAGCAATATAATACATACAGCAAATATTGTCTAGTTTGATATTTATCAACCACGATCTGTTTTTAATGCATAAAAAATATAATGATCTACTCTGTTTTTATATTTGGGTTGCAGATATAGTGGCTACGGCTACAAGTTTTGTGGCCTACCCGGTATATTAGGTTTAATAGGTTTATTATATGAGCAAGGAAAACTACTAATTTGAATTGGTGTCTTTTGATTCTTTCGGCAATCTTATGTTATCTATGTTTTAGAAACATTATTCTGTATATGTACAATTGCAATCATCCAAAGGTGCACGATTTTTCGTTACTAAGACATTTTTTAATTTTTTCCATACATTATAACTGGCTATTGTCAATGGCGTTCCCTTTTTTCAAATCATTTAAAAATAAAGTGATGACAGTGACATTCAAAAAAGTTTGTGACGTCTATGATTAAAAGGCAAAGTTACAAAAAAAAATTGCGTGCACTTTTGGATGATTGTAATAGTACTATTTGTGGTTGAGGAATAAAAATACATTATTATTATTATTGTTAAATAATATTATTTTTTATTATGATATTAACATCTCATAAGGGGAGTTTAAAGAATGCATGGTAAGTATCTTTTCCCACCGAATACATCTTTTGTTTCCGTCTCATAACAAAAAGTCAGGTGAGTGGTATTTACTAAATATATTACAACCCTGCAAATTGCCTATGTTCAAAGATAATTCTTCCGGCATGGTAGTTGGTCCGTCTTGCGTCTCTCTCAACCGGTCAATTATTTTTACCAATCTTGAAGATACTTTAACTACCTACCGTACTCGACAGAGGCCAATTGGATACAAGCACAATTTTTCCAATTACAAATTAAAAAAAAACTATATGTAGGTACTTTTTTTGCATATACTGCAAATGCTTAACGTAGCGGCCTTGCCTATAATCAGCTATATTATTAATTAATTTAATTGTTATATAAGTTAGAGCAAAATCCAAAATGCACAATCCTCTGTTTAATATTATTATTGTGTTTGAACTTTGCTTGTCATTTTATTAGGTTGGCTAGAATGTGACCCGTACTAATTTACTGCACGAAATAAATGGTTGTATGCGCTTTTCAATATTTTGTTTAGCTGCAATTAATTTGGAAAAACGCTAGCTCAGTAGAACAATAACTCTTTAATCCCAGGGTGAGTTCCTAATTTACAATTTATCTGGTGCGGTACTGTACACCAGAATTAGTTTGAATGCGCGTTAGTTAAATGTTTACTAATCTGTCCAAAAATTTCACAAAATGGTTTATGTCGTGCAGTCAGCGGTGTTTACGTTAAAATGAGCGAAATTATGAACATTCGTAAGGTATTTATTCAAATCTTCGCGCTTTGGCGGCAAATAACATCTTTTGTTTCAGGCAGGTATTTATTTCGTGACTTCAGATGGACGCCGTCTTAAATTTTGCAATTGTTTTAACCGGACGCTTCGATACCTTCGCATAACCTCAAATTTGGGACGTCTTGCTTATTCTTCGAACTTCGTTTTTGCTGGAGCCCTGAAGAAGCTTGTATCCCCTTCAGTAAGGGCTAATCTTGTATGCCCCTCAAATCCCGCACGATAGCACTGTTATTTTAGGCAAATTTCCTACCTTTACTAATCGGTGGTAGCTGCCGCAATGCTCGGAGATAACCCCAGTTGGTATCTGCCTCTGGAACGGCTTTCTCTGGTGTTGATGCTGGCGGTTGCACTCCTGCAGTCCTGTCCGATGTAGAGGTGGGTCGTTCGTGAGTGAGTCGTTCACAATGAACGACTCGATTCAGTGAACGATTCGAGCCAATGACTCACTTCGGATTGAACGACTCCAACCTGAACGAGATCGAATTTCGGCTCTCGGCTCTCTTGGGCGGCGTGATGGGATTAATTTCGAATCGAGTCGGTCGCTCACTTTCCCGCTTTTTGAGTTGAATCGACTTTTGATTTTGTTAAATCATTTTTTAACTAGTTCTGTAATTTGCAAACTGGTTAAACGTGTAATATACATACCAGTATTACCAGTTGAAGTGTCTTTTGCAAATTGTACATTCTTTAAAAATTATATTATTAGGTATTTTTGTATTAAGTGCGCAAAAAATAATGATTTTAGAGCGTGAGAATGTCATTTGAAGTATTTATTCGTCACTATTGTATTGTCTGCAATGCTGTAAGTGCAAATTTTGCATATCTGGAATACACATGTACTCCAACGCATAATTCTCTGTAACAAGTTTCTCGGCTACCTGTCTGCAAGGGTAGCTAGCAATCGGTGCTTCCGAGAATCTAGATCTAGATGAACGAACGATTCAAGTGAACGATCCAAATGAACGAACGAAGTGTCATTGAATCTGTAGAAGCTATGCAACCAACACAACTCATCTAACTCGAGTCGTTCATATGAACCTTCTCCGATTGAACGGATCAGTTTGCTGAGTCGATTCAAATGAATCGAATCACTCGCGTGAGTCGAATCGCCCATCTCTAGCCCGATGTGTAGCAGTGAAGACCCCTGGCTCTGGACCCTTCTCTTGGTCGGATTTGGATATCGGAATCCCGAACTGAACGGCTGCCGAAGTCGTCGGAGATGCTCCCGGAGAAAATTTTATTTTTATGTTGCGGAAACCTCTACAAACATTCCCATATGAACTTTGACACGTGAACAACGCAATAATATACTTTTCAGGTTTCAAAATACTCATTTATTATATAAAAACTTTAATTGAAGTGGAGCACAAATTTTGCAATGTCAAGCTTAATAATTATTCTTTTGTTCTCCCTGTTTTCCGTTATTTAAACAAAAACAAATCTCGTTGCTATAGTTACAATGCTAACGCAAATAAGTTTTGAAGAATTTTAGTACATGGAAATAAGTTTGAGTACATAATTTTACATTTTAAAATTTTACAAACTAAAATATTGTCTTTTTCTTAATCTAAATTGTTTCTTTGCGTCACACACATACACGTTTTATTAATTGCTCTGCTTTTCACTAACGTTAAATGCACTGATTATTTATAGAGTTCATTACTTCTTATTTGCTTCTTCCATGTCTTGCAGCTTGCTTTTCAAATTCCTTTTTCATGTCCTGCTACCTGCTTTTCAAAATTGCTCTTTCGCAATGTATTGTTATTTTATTCCCGCTTTCTTTACCTTTTACGATTCCTCACAAATGTCACTGACTAGCTTAATTGAAATCTACGCTTCTTTTACATGCACATAGCAAACCTTTTTGTGTCTATTACTTTGTTTCCGTTCGGCTATTCATTCTGCACAAACCTATTGTTTAATTTTTGAAAGTCAACTTCGACCCCTGTGAAAAACAAGCTTTGCTCCTTGCGTGCCTTTTACTCAATTACTTTACTATTACTCACATGTCTTTACTAATGCATTCATTGTTTGAATGTTAAGCTTATCATTGCAGCCACATAAAACACCCCAACTCTGTGCTTACTGAATTGTTCATCGTGTTGCACTGCTACCAGAGTCGAGCCGTGGGCCTAATACCATTACAATACATATTTACAAATAATATGGGTATGTAAGGTTTTAAGTTATCAATGAGAATTAAAAATTACGGGCTTAGCTTTGGCCCGGCTCCTGATAAAATACGGGCTCTAGGCAATTGTCTTATTTGTCTAGGTCTAAGTTCGGATCTGTGGTTTTCCATTGTTTTAAAGGGATCTTTCCAATACTTTTCCTAGCCGAAAATCGTTGGATAAAATTGAATAAAATCCACCCATCTTGCCCAAAAATTAGCCTACTTTTCAGCTACATATTGCCCTTAATATTTTATTCGGTATCGATTTTCTCATTTACTACGTAGATAAAACATCTGTGATGTACATGTACGCCTGGATTATTTTGGATGGATGTCACGCATTAGCCGGGCTGTAATTAGGGCCAGATCGAAGGTGTCTGTCACGGTATATTACAGCATGCAATATGGAAATGTTGGATTGTTTACAAAGTAGGGCCACTGTGAAATCAAAATTTCATACCGAATTTCGCGTGCATCATCGTTTCCATGTACTGCAATATAACACTTTATCCCCTCCCGGATAGTTTTGAGGTCTGCATCACTACTGCGATAAGTCCACAGTTTGATTTTCAAAATTAAATTATATTTTTATACTGTGTATAAAATGTTTATTATTACAATGAGTGATTTTAAAAATTATAATAGTACAAATATCGCATATCCAACGATTTTCGGCTAGGAAAAGAATTGGAAAGATCCCTTTAAAACAATGGAAAACCACAGAGCCGAACTTAGACCTAGACAAATAAGACAATTGCCTAGGGCCCGTATTTTATCAGGGGCCGGGCCAAAGCTAGGCTCGTAATTTTTAATTCTCATTGATAACTTAAAACCTTACATACCCATATTATTTATAAATATGTATTGTAATGGTATTAGGCCCACGGATCGACTCTGCTAGCAGTGCAACATGATGAACAATATACGAGTATACCATAAGGATTATATATATTTTTGTTTGAAGACAAAATATTAAACGCATATTCTAAATTCCACAGTAGCAAGGATTTTTAAAACACGATTACCAAATATTTTAATTAGACTTTAGTTGTTTCACGAGAAAAATATTGCCGGATTTGCACATGTGCCTTTATAAAACAATTAAAAACCTCTAGAGATTGCTCAAATACGGGAAAGATAAGTTAGAGAGAATAATGTAAAGTGTACGAGCGGCATTTAGATTAAACCTAAACTAAGTGATACATTATTTATTTTTAGAAACCTCCCACTACACTCAGGTAGTTTTGATAAAAGAAAGACCTTTTTAAACATGAATTCAGAAATATGTCAAACTTATGTTGTTATTTATTCCTAACACACAAAGTTTCAATTTCAGACTAGAAAAAAACCGCAGCAATGAAACTGTCAGTTTCAATTGTGATTATTTGTTGTAGTGAAACCCTTATGTAATTCACATGATAAAAATATGTACCGTTGACTTTTCCCCTCAGATAATATAAACCAATCCCATCTATCAGTTTTCAAAATTTGAACCAATCAGAGTCGAATACAGCGAATATTTTGCACTAGTGCAATACCCGGGTATTTGCACAAGTGCAATATCGAGTATTTGCGGGATGAAAATCAAACCAGCTAAGTACACAACAAATTTCAGAAAGAAAACTGAAAACTCTTTAAAAATGAATAGTGTGGTATACAAAGGATGACATTTCTTCGAGGAATAGTCTTGCAATATTCCCCGCGTGCATTCTGTATAATTCGAGTATTTCTATCGCAGGCTTCGCGTTCTCGAGAAATACTCGAATATACAGACTGCACTAGGGATATAACTACTGAATATTTCTAAATATTTAGTGAAAATATGATGGGGAAAATTTGTTCACCTTTATTTTTTCCATTTATATACATTTTCAACGTTGCTGAGTAAGTTGCTAAAACTGCAGATTTCAGATAGACCTAGAAGAAATGTTTCAATAACTTTGCTAATCGTTTTGCGAAGGAAGAATACCAACATAAACAATTGAAGCGTTATCTATAAATACTTTTCTAGGAGATTACTCTGCTACAGTCTACGAAGAAGTTCAACTTTTTCTAACTTATTTGGATATCCAAATAAAAAGCTTTTTCCAGTAGTAATAACATAGCTATTTATGCAACAAGTGCCTTCGGCTTTGTTTCATAATTTTCATGTCTCGTGCATAAACGACTTTTAGCACGCGTTGCATACAATATTGTATCTACGACCTTAATTTTACCGTTATTAATCCATAAATATCGATTTAAAAAATGTTTGCATCTGCGACATTTCTAATTTATGTCATAATAAATAGTAGGCCATGCGCGGGCGAATGTTTGCGAAGCCAGTGCTGTCAAGGTCAGTTACGAAATGTAATTATTAATACTCCACATCTGAGTGTATTCATTACATAACGCTTTAATTATTTCAAAAACACTTTACCTGTAACGCAAGAAGCAACTAGAATAAGTTTACAACTTCACTTCCAGTTCGAAATTGTAGTTTTATAACCTCACTTCACTTTTAGCACGGTAAACTATAAAACGTCACTTTTAGTGAAACAAGCTAGCGCTAAAAGGCCTACTTTTAGTAGTGGTCGTAGATAAAAACAGTTCTAAGGGGTTAAAATACCGGGTGAATTTCCCATAATGCAATACCAATACAATAACAATCTAGCGGCACATAGTGTACAGGCAAAGAAAATTCAAAACTAGATGTAATTCTTTTTAAGACAACTGGTATGTTTTGCCTATGCCAGTCCCAACACTACAGTATAAAGGGCATTGCTTAGATTTCATTGTAAAATGAGTGATCCTTGCCAAAGATAAAATTCCACCCATTTCAAAAACAATTTGTCATGCCAGCCCACTTTTGCTATCTTAATCTCTACTGTTACTGTCAATGTTCAAAAATTTGACCGTCTTAATCTAGCATAGGGCGAAAAGTCATCGATTGCGAAAACATTTTAGGATGGAAAGTGCAGAAACGATGACTAGCTGCAAGTGCATTAACGCGGATGTCGAACAATCGTCAGAATAATGCGGACGGCTTCTTCGGCTGTTTGGGTGCAATTCCGATCTGCAGATATGCGTGCTGAGTGAGGTGTATTTTTGCCAACGCCGAAGTGCTGCCGTGATTTTGCAGTTTGCTGATTCTGCTGGCTCGGTTTTTGAAACCGCGGAGTTGCAAGATCAAAGGACCTCGAACGGTCAGATGACCACCATATAGTAAAGTGTAAGATTCTTGAAAGCCTGCGATTTAATTGTTCGTGGTTGTGCAAGAAGTCAAAAATTCTTAGAGAAATGTATCAGCTTAATTTATTTTCTTAGTTTTCTCCAGTAAAGAATGTATATCCATTTTACAGCCTAGTACATAAAAGAAAATTAATTTGGAAAGTACATATTCTTGGACCTGTTTAAACTTCTGATATTAATTTTTGCAATATTTGTACACATATTACGAAAAAAGTTTAAAAATCCAGTTAAATAAGCAACTTAGCAGACAGTTGAGCTAAAATAAAACCCAGCCAATAAAAAGAACGAATTACCGTCGCTTAGGGTATCTTAAATAATAGTAGTAAATAAAAATTATATTCAGCATGGAAAGATAATTGGATCAAATCAAATGCACTTAAACGTTGTTCTAGACATATTAACAATGAAAAGGTTTGTTTGTTTAAAGTGGAGGTATTCAAACAAAGGGTTCCGAAAACAATTTTTTTTTATTTTATTTATTGACATTGGCAGCTTAAAGTTGCAAATTACAAGAAATAGAAACTATACTAAATATCAAATAAGAATGCAGTAGATGGCGCTCTGAACTCAACCTCAACTTTACACTAAGTACACTAAGTTTGTGTGACTGCTCATGTTTTAGAATAAATTTGTCCTATATAATTCAAATAAACATTGTAGAACAGCCTCTTTTATTCATTATTTATCCGTTTTCTTTTAATATTTTTAGAATTTATTCTGAATGTCACATTGACAATTTTGATAAAAAAAATGATTTTCAGATGGTTGTAACGATGACTTTGTTTCGGATAATCACGGCCATAGTTATGATTACTACCTAGTTCCAAGCACTGCATGCTCATGTAAAATTTAGTATAGAAAAAATGGATAATAAAAAGTTTAGGATAAATGAGTGAACACGGGTAAAAGCAGTGTTTAGGAAAAACAACATGAACATATAAATATGCATCTCGATAATGTATTAAATCAGCACAAGCATGGAGGTTAATTTTGATGATTTTAGGCAGGCATATCCACGCAATATAAGAATATTGTACTATACGTAGTTAAAGTAATGTCTTCAAACGGAAAAGGCTTTCAAAATAAGAATACGAGTATAAATAATTGCGTATATTATAAATTGAAGGTCAACCACATAACAGACAACACATAACAGTAACATATTAAGCTTAGTGACTTCGCTATAATCCTGGTCAGGGAATGCACAACTGCCAATTGCTATGAAAATTTACATGACAGCGGAGCTGGAGTGCAGATTTTCTAAAGCAAGTAGCAAAAGTGCATTCCTGGTCAGGATTAACGAAGCAAAAAAAATGTGTACGAAATATATTTTGTGTGATTATTGCATAAATCCAATGCATTAAAAATGATGCAACAGTAATGAATTTTTATAATTGAGTATTTAATTTATTAATATATGATGATTCGCAATATGAAAAAAGATGTCGCATTTGGCTAATTCAATTCAAAACTGATATTAAATCCGAATTAAATGAGATTAAAGAGCAACTAACTCAGTGTCAGAGTAATACTGATTATAAACAAAAAGCCGAGTCACTCGAGGCTGATTTAGAAGTGAGCAAACAGTACCTAGTTGTTTCAGTATAAAGACGATACAGAGATGTACTCGAGACGGAACAGGCTACGTATCTTTGGAGTACCCTAGGTGGACAACACAGAAGACACCGATAGCATTATTTTGAATATGTTTAAACAAAAACTCGGATTAAACCTCCCGGCCAGTTCGTTAGCCGAAACACGAAAAAACTTGTATATCGGGAGAAAAGCAAACCCAAAGGTATGCGCATTGTAATCAAGGAGGACTTAATTAAACACCGTTATCAGCTATACAAAGAAGCATCCAAAAAATACTGAAAAGCAGTATGGACCAACGAAGACAAGGTACTAGTTAAAAACAACGGTGCCATTAAGTTAATTAAATCCTTGGATGACTTGTCTAATTTCTAGTTTAATAAGTAAATACATATCAAGGAGGCCAAGCTTTCCTTTTTGCTTAAAAGAGCCCACCTGTTAGCTTTTTGACTTGGTCTTATCCTTGTTAAAAATATACAACGTTTTATTTTCCTTATTTGTAACCACAAAACTGTTCTGATTTTTGTTTGACTGATATGTTGCGATTAATATTTATTTTTAATATTTTGTTTTAAAGATTTTAATTTAGCTGACAATTACATTTATTTAGTAGTTACATCGTACGAATGAACTCGCATCTGGAAATTTTTTATTCAAACTTAAATCAAAATAATTTATTTAAGTTAATATTTTTCGTTGCTTATCTTTTAAGTAATAATTTGATTTGTTTATTTTTGAACCTGTTCAGCGAATTTTTTGTCTTTATGTAATGCATATTTAAGATTTTTAGTATCTAGTAGTTATATCATATTTCCTCTTCCACTATGATTCATAATTTTAATGTAGCGCATATTAATGCACAATCTATTTTAAGCGATTTCAACAGTTTTAAAAGTGCAGTGGTGGATAGTAATTATGACGTTATTGCAGTCACTGAAACGTGGCTCACTTCTAATATTAATAACGATCATGTGCGTATTGAAGGCTATAATCTTATTAGAGCAGACCGTGCAGGCAGAGGTGGTGGGGTAGGACTATACTTACGAGATGTTTAAATTTTCTAGTATTGTACAATCAAATGCAATTGAACAGTTATGGGTTTCGGTAAAAATTAGGTCGTGTGTTTACATTTTTGGTGTAGTATATAAATCACCAAAAGATAACTATAAGTTTTTTATAGATGAGCTCGAGGTGTCTTTAAACAATTGCATTATAATGTCCGATAAAATTGTGTGCTTAGGTGATTTTAATGTGCATATGCTGAAACCTGACAGTTCGCCTCGTATTTACCTAATAAGCCGGTCTGTTTTCCTAGCTGCTACTAATTCGTTGCTACCAAAATCCGTTCGCCAGTCATTAGTCCCCAGTCGCTTGACATGTTTTTGAGCAGACAAGCGACTTATTCGTCGACGAATTTGGATGTTTTTGCATCGTATTTGTGAATTGTTGTGTGTAGATAATATATTTTAACTTGGTGAAGTCAGGAAAATATAACTATAACACTAGGAACATTAAAATTATTGTTTTTTATCAATATTAATTTTATAAACTGCAGCTAGTCGCGAGCGAAGAGCAGTAAACCGCTGCGGGAGAAAAACAGGCAGACATCCTGACGAATCGGTCGCGGCTACTCCGTCGTAGTCGTCGGCGACTTGCGAATGTGGAGGAAAACGCTGCTTTACCGCTATGTTAGAGACCACTTCCTTCCAGCAAATTATTTCTGAGCCAACGAGAATTACTGCCCATAGTGTTTCTTTGATCGATCTTGGTTTAGTCTCAGCAGTGCTGCCAATCTGCGGGTAATTACCCGAAATGCGGGTATTTCAGTCATTTGCGGGTAGTTACGCGGGTATTGAAAATTACGGGTAATTTCGGGTATTATGAAGCTGGAGCTACCCTTTGCTTTATTTCTTCAAGAATTCAACCGTAAAAAACAAAATTAAATAAATATCAATAGCTTTCTACCCCATTTTATTCTAAAATGAACATTTTACATTTGTATTACTTTTGTAATGTGTAGTGATGTGAGATAGGTGATTTTTCCAGTTGAATACCTCTAAAATTTATATTATTTTGTACGGTTTTTGTAGAATTTGTAATTTTTGAAAAATTTTGACGAATGCTTGAAAATTAAAGTTTTGGCTAATTATAAGATCACTGTAAAAGGATGTTGTGTGCGTATGTCACACCAGATTTTTTTTACTTCAAAGGATTTATGTTGTATTTTTAATAAATAAACAGAAAAATAATTAAAACTTTAGTTTTATTAAGTTATGGAGTATTAAAATAATCAACATTAAAAATAAAATTATTTGAATTCGCGGGCTTTCTACTGTTTTGCACTTGCGGGTAAAATCGGGTATTTTCGGCATCTGTTGTGGGTATTCGGCAATTTTACGAACGGTAGCGCTGAGTCTCAGACCCCTCAATAATAGTCAGCACAAAAGTAATGCCAGTATGCTTCTCTGATCACGAGTTAGTAAGTTGTGTCCTTTCTGTTGCCAAGTCAGCTGTTCTACCTAAATTTCTCACATATAGAGATTATAAATGTTTTGACCATAACCAGTTCTATCAAGACCTTACCTCGCTGCCCCTTGATAGTATCTATTACGCGGATAACATTGATGAAAAGGCCTCGATATTTAATAATTACATCGCGACCCTTTTTGACAAGCATGCACCGTTTGTAACCAGAAAAGCATCAAAACCGCGAACTTCTTGGGTGACCGATAATATGAAGCGTCTAATGCGTTTAAGGAATAAAGCAAAGACTAGGTACAGAAAGACGAATCTTCTTGCTCATTTTTAATATTACAAGTAGTTACGTAACTTCACCACTCACCCCCTACGCAATGAAAAGCAAGCTTACTTCAGTACTCTCCGTGGATCTGACACCAGTGGTATGTGGAAGGAACTTAAGTCCTTGCAAATTTAAAATAAAAAGACTGTGGACATACCCCGTCACTCACTAAATGCAGAAGAGATTAATAACTACTTTGTCAACAGCATTCCTACTTCAAACACAGATATTCTGAGTTTATAAATTTCTATACTAACAACACCACTCATCAATTCCCTGATTTATTTGAGTTCAAGCTGGTCGATAACAATTTAATCTATTCTTTGTTAAATAAAATTCGTACTAAATCATGCGGCTCTGATCAGATTGAAATATTCATGTTAAAGCTATGCTGTCCTTACATTTTAAATTATATAACCCATATCATCGATACGTGCTTATTAACGGGTGTTTTCCCTCAAGCATGGAAAGATGCTGTCATTATTCCCTTGGCCAAGTGCTCGTCTCCACAGGAACATAAAGATCTCCGCCCTATTAGTTTACTTCCTACTCTGTCGAAAGTCTTGGAGAAGATAATTGATTTACAATTACGTAATTACTTGGAGAGCTGTAACATCCTCTCCAAATTTCAGACGGGTTTTCGGTCAGATTACAGTTGCACAACCACCCTACTAGATGTTACTGATAATCTTCTTGGATCTATTGATGCAGCTAATTTATCGATATTAGTACTTTTAGACTTCTTTAAGGCTTTCGACACAATTAACCACCATATCGTATTTTCTTTATTTAAATACATTGGGCTAAGTCAGACTGCGATAGCTTTGCTACAAACTTTTTTAACAAACAGGTTTCAAAGAGTAAAGTTAGGGGCAACTTTATCTGAAAGAGTTAGTATCGACAAAGGTGTACCACAAGGATCAATTCTAGGTCCCTTGCTATTCAGTATTTATACAATAAGGCTGGCTAGTTCAGCTAATCGTTGCACTCTACATATGTATGCTGACGATACCCAGCTTATCTATTCGAGTCTACCTAATCAAATTAATGATGCAGTGGTGATTGTTAATGAATAACTGGCATCGTTATATAATATTGCACTACAACTTTCTCTGTTTTTAAATCCTAAAAAATCATTTGTTTTACTTCTTGACAGAAAATTTGATTGCCTTAGAACCAAGGAGCTTATTAAATTACATATTAATGGAGAGGCACTGCCTGTTGTTGATAAAGCTAAAGATCTCGGTTTAGTAATTGACAATTCTATTCGTTATAAAGATCACGTTATGGCTTGTATCAAAAAAGGCTATATGGGACTTAAGCTCTTATATCCACGCAGGCGCTATTTGTCAAAGGAAATTAAAACCATACTCTGTAACGGTATAATTTTATCGCAGTTAAACTATTGCCTTCCAATATATGGTGCTAGTATAAAATACATAGATTCTACCGATAAAAACGTTTACAAACACTTCAGAATTCTTGTCTTAGATTCATTTTTGGTATTCGTAGGTTTCAGCATATATCACACAAGCTCCCTGAAGTACGGTGGCTAAATATTAATAATCGATATAGATTTCAGTCGGCTTTCTTATTTCATAAAATAATATTATCGAAGAAACCAATCTATTTACATAAAAAAATCGTTTTTGTACAGATATTGCGATGGTATTTAGCCCTCCACTCAACTCTAGTTGCAGTGCAAACAAATTATAAATCAAATCACAAAAGCACAGAGTTGGGATAATTCACACAACTGTAAAATTTCACATAAATTGTCAGCCCGTAATTACATTGGCAAAAACGCCGTTTTGAAGGCGCGATAATTTTAAAACTTACCGGAAAATTTGCTCATTAAATCCTTTTGAAACTTAAATAAACACGCGAGCTGTCAGCATATTTCGATTTATTTTTGGTCAGCTATTTGACAGAACAAGCAGCACTTGCGCGCTGCGTTCCAATTTCATTGCCACCCAGTGGAGTACCTTTCACATTCAAATATTTGACAAAAGCAAGGATTCAACCCAGAGAATTGAGTTTCATGCGTAATTTTCCCGAGCTCGCTAATTTAAAATAGGTGCAGATGAGTGAAATATAATTTGAGGGCGTACTACCGTTTGTTATATTAACCAGTGACAAACTTAGAGATTGCTGTGGTATTTAATCAGTCAAAATTCGAATTGAATGAAACAAAGTATTGTGTAGTGACCATATTCATTTTTATAACAAATTAAAAATTACATAATTAAATAACGTTGTCAACAATGAGGGCAGGAGTCATTACAATATACTTAACATTAATTTAAGACATCGCGGGCGCATTACCGTTCCACGGCATAATACTGCTATTTTTGAACGGTCCTTTTCGTACACTATCGGCAAGATCTATAATTCTATCCCTTCCTCCCTCAAAAGCCTACCAATTCATAGTTTTAAAAAACACACTTTCAATCACATATTCGCTGAACAGTTAATTAAGTAACTTTTTTTATTTTTTTTTGTACGTGTATCCGGATGCACGCTCTGCTAATTGTTTATTGTATTGTATTATAAGTCACTTTTGGTTACTGCTGACACAAAATTTAGGTTAGTTTAGGCTTAGGCATTAGGTTTTGTATGGTTTTCAACTCTTGTTATTTAAGGTTAAGTATTGATAAGTACGGAGTTCAACTCCTATACTGGGACTACACTTTAAGACTGGAGTTTACTTAAACCGAACTTCAAATTCTTGTATATTGGGTTGTCTAACGACCAAATATAATTTTGTTCACTATGCTAGAGCTATGCTTGCAGGATAAGCCGATTACAACAGATTACAACCGATTACCTACCCTTACAACTCGATGTATACTATCTACCTGGCTAATGGTGCTTAAATATTTCAGACTTATTTTCTGTATAAAGCATATAAAACGAACACAGGCAGTTCTGTATTTCAAAAATAATCTAACTTTTCAAAATTCTCTTTTATTGGTATATTTGTTATATAGGGTTAGCTATACGGTAACCAAAACAAATATTAACAGACCATTATACTAATAATATTTATATAAATTCAACAACAATGTTATTGCATTCTTGCTACTCATCAGTAATGATGTTATAAATTGCTCATTATTGTTATTGAAAAGCTGTTATCTACCTGCAGTGCTTGCCTAAGTGCGTTCCTAAAAGTTATCTTATTTAGAACTTCCAGGAAACGAAAAATATGTTGCTTTAATGGATGAGTAATGATAATAAAGTTTAGTATATCGAATAATAAAATTAATGAGGTGCTTATGCAACTGGTTATTGTTTTGCCCCTCCTCAAATTATCAGTTGCTTAGTAGGCCTACTACTTCAGTATAAAATCGCAAATTGTTAACCCTGATGTCATTAGCAATTTTCGTTCAGTCTTGATTGTTCGTAATTTGTGTTGTCACTTTTAAATTTAAAAAAATGGGAAATAAACGTGATGCCTATTTGTCCAAACCAAAAAGTTGTAAGATGCAGTTAAAACGGGCGCGTTTTGCAAAGCGAAAAAAACGGGTTGATGTGTTGAGTGATTCAAAAGATTCAAGTGATCGTGTTTGTGATTGTTCTATCAGCGAAGATGTCAGCGAAAATATTGTCGATACTACTTTTGTTGAAAATGAGAAGTCACCAGTCATTCTCGAAACATCCGAAAAGTTTTCTGATGAATTGCCAGAGCTGGTCATAGAAGTAGAAGAACCTCAAGAATCGTTCGATTTTACTGGACGAAGAATAGTAGATATACAGTACCTACTGAAAACTCTCCAATCTTTTAAACACAATGGTTTTGATTGCACATTTTTGATGTGGAAATTATTAGCGAAGAGAGACTTGGTTTTCGCAGCGTTTTTACAACTCAGTGCAAAATGTGTAACAAAGTAGATACTGTATCCACGGAAAATCCAGCTACAGATCAGCTTGATGTTACACTGCAGTGTTAGGTGATTAATATCACCGGTGCCCGCTTTTCGAGGCTGAACATGGGCATCTCGCTTATTTGAATAGATACGAAGAAGGTTAGCTAGAATATTGTAGCGGTATCAAAATTTTTACACAACGTTTCAATTTTTCAGAATCATCATCATGATCATCTTTGCTGATAGGCGCTATATTAGTTTTTTTTGCAGTTAAATAGATATTTTCTTGCCGATTTCAACAATGTATAACATGATACAGTTTATGTTACGCAAACTGCGATTATTTCAAAAACACGTTGAATGCCATGGACCCATGGAAAAACAAATGCAAACAAAACAAAATCATAAAGTTTGTTGATGTGACAGTTTGCGTTCAGTAGTTTGTCTTGCGCAAAGTACATTTTAATAAAGTTTCGAGTCATCATCGGATTCATTTTTTTCTTATGGGGGCCATATTGTATTTATACGCATTTCGATTGAATTTTTCGTTCTGAATTTGAAAATGTATAAAGCTCTATCCATTTAATTTAAAAAAAGGAATATTGATAACAATACATATTGGAAAACAACATAAGATTTGACTTTTAATAGTGTAATGTAATAAATTAAAATTAATTTACAGTAAATGTTGAAATATGGCGCCTATAAGAAAAAATGAACTTTACGATGATTCTGAAAAATCGAAATGTCGTGTAAAATTTTTTATACCGCTATAATATTCTAGCTACAAAGTTGCATTGAAAAAGTTTTCATATATTTCAAAAATTGTTAATAATAAAAGAGTTGCGATACGAAAACGACATTGGCAAAAGCGGGCACCCTGTATATATAATATATCTAAATTTGGTATACATAATTATCGAACATGTCTTGTAATCTTTGGGTCATTGGCGTGCATTCCCATGTTGACAATTTTTCCAAAACGTAAATGTACGCCACTGGCTTTTTTAAAAATCTGGTAGAATTTTAGAACTCCGTGTTTAATTTTCAGCAAAAAGTCGCTGTTAGGAATTTTGAAGTTACTGCCTTGTTATCGAGATATTTCGGATTTTAATAGGTTTTCTCCAGTTTTCGTGTGTCGGTGATTTTCAAATATATTATAAATGGTTGCAATAATATCGAAATATTATAAAATTGAAAAATAATGTTTTGAAACATTTAAAATTACTGTTAAAAATTTTTAAAATAAACTATCCAAATTTTCTAATCAAATTGTTTTTGAACTGCAAATCTAACTTCTGAAAGTAAAATCCATATTTTCAAATTAAAACATATATTTGGAGTAAACGGACTATATTTTGATTTGATCAGTAATATCTACAAACACGTTTTTTAAATAAAAAAAAAAATTTTGAAATTGTTACAGTAATTATTTGGTTTTCCTAAGCAGGGGGGGGGAGGTTACTTTACGAACGCAGTGTATACATTTTTGATAGGGTGGGTAGGGGCCTAATTGCGGGGGGGGGGGCATTTTTTGTAGTTACGCCACTGATTATAAGTTTTATACATCGCCAAAGATGGCTGGATACCGCACAATAAATTTCGAAATCTTCTTGTTATTCGTTAATTAAATTTTTGTTTTGTCATTAGGAATTGTATGCACCGGTGGTAGTTACGCGTGTTTAGCAGAAACCACTTCTGCATTAAATATTCTACCAATCACGAGTCGGACATTTTTCAAACACCAGGAAACATTATACACTGGTATAACGGCCTTAGCATGGGATGAAATGATAGAAGCAGGAAAAGAAGCTGGCGAACTTGATGACAATGGGGTACCAATAATTACTGTTGCTGCGGATGGCGCATGGTCAAAACGATCTTACAAATCGAATTATAACGCCTTGTCGGGTGTAGGCGCTATTATTGGTTGGCGAACTAAAAAAAATTATATGTTGCCATAAAAAATAAATATTGTCGAATATGCCAGCAAGAAGAAAAATTACAAAAGGCAATTGAGCACAACTGTTTCAAAAATTGGGATGCTTCTACAGCTGCTATGGAAGCTGGAATAATCGTAGGGGGCTTCAACAAATATATTGATATGCATGATTTAATTTACGGAAAACTAATAGGAGACGGCGATAGCAGCGTTATGCGAAGAAGTAAGGATGCTGCTCCTTATGGACCACAATTTCTAATTCAGAAGATAGAGTGCAAAAACCACATCCTCAGAAATCTAGGCAATAAAATCAAAGAAGCAGCTAAAAAACCAAAAGTGTCTCCATTGATTAAATCACACTTATTAAAAAGTCAGCTACGTTTTCGTTATGGCGTGACTAAAGCAGTCGAGTACAGGAAAAATCAACCGATTCCTACAAAAGAAAAAATCTCTCTACTCAAATCCGACATCTTAAACGGTTATAAACACATTTTTGGTGAACACAATGATTGTGCGGACTATTTTTGTAACGGTTTAAAAGAAAATGAAGAAAACATATACCCCGAATTTACGTCAAGTCCCATTCATGAAGATATTGTCAATGCGGTTAATAGGGTAGCCATGCACGCAAACAGCTTGATAGAAGATGTCGACACTAATATTGTTGAGACGTTCAACTCCGTTGTTGCAAAATATGTGGCGGGAAAAAGAATTAATTATTCGCAACGAGGGTCTTATACAGCACGATGTGGAGCTGCAGTTACTTCTTTCAACAATAGCGGGGAATTAAATTATAAAGTGCAGAAATTATTAGCGACATGTAGTCCAGGAAAGTATGCAAAATCCTATTGCGAAACAAAAATTCGAAATTTGAACTACAAACGACGTGCGAAAACTCAAGGAACGAGACCAAAAAAGTTATTCCATGTTGTAGATGATGATGGTGATTACGGAGAAAATGCCAATGTTGAAGATATGGAGACTGCGACGTATTTATAAAAAGAAGCAACATTCCTTGAGCAATTTGTCAGGTCATTTTGGTATTTTAATTAGCCACCTAGGCTTTAGGGCAGCGTGCCCGTATGCTAAACCCTTTTAGTTACTTATTTGGCTCCATCGCCTAATTCCATAATAATGATTTTGCACATATTTGGCCCCAAACGCAGTATTTCTCGTCAGTTGGAGCACCCCTTTGCTGGTACTTTGGCAGCCGGGTGTTATCGCTCGCAAGAATTCCGAACCTTCTAGAAATCACGCCGTTGAGGCGCCTCGCCATTGGCTGTCTTTGTTACCGGAATTAATTTGTTTTATGGAGCGCATCGCCATTGGCTGCCGAGAGTCACGTGGCAATGCCGTTTGGCTCACGCCACTGCAGGGGCCGGAACACTGCTTGCTTGAAGAGTTCAAGTCAGGCCGTTGATCGAAGAAGTCGCAGAGTGTGCCGTTTCCCGGCGTTCCCGCTATTTGCGGGGACGCCAGCCTGTTTTTCCCGTCTCGTGCTGTTTCAGCGAATGTTGTCGAATATGCCATCCTTTAAGAGGTCGCGTGTGATTGTGCGAGTGGCACGTCTTTACGCCAAGGCGTAGGTGTGTGAAGGGCTTCTTGGGGCCAGTTCTGCGTTTGTGAGAAAGGGGGCTTTCCCTTTGCAACTCGCTGTTTTCGAGGATCTTTCTATGCAGGACGAAGTAGGCCTCTTTGCCGCCGTAAGTGTGCTCTACATCATTAATGTAGAGGATAAACAAAAGAGGGCCTAAAATTGAGCCTTGAGGAACCCCTAAACACACTTCAACTGCTCGAGAATCTTCACCTTCGTATCTAGTAATTTGCTGCCGGCCACATAGATAATTCTTGAACCATCTTAATTCGAATCCTTTTATTCCGTATTTTTCCATTTTTGCTAAGAGCAGATCTCTGTCTGTGCATGTTTTGTTTCAGATAGCGCCTTTTACAGTGTAAAGATTGGTGTACGGCGAGACGTGAGAGATCAGAGCGTGCAGGTAGGTCCAGTGGTTGCGCAGTCTCGGCCCAAAGAGTCCCAATATTACCATTCCAGTATTTGCGATCACGAAATTGTTATTTGAGCTTGCAGCTCAAGAGAATTCTTATCGACGGAGTATCTTGAATACTTCGCTCCCGTTTAACCACCCAGGCCCGGTTATTCGAGTTAAGACAGGCTTGGTTGCGCCCTCATAATGTTGACGTACCCTATATATATGCCTCAACACGCTTGCCCAGAACGTATCGTGTGACTCACGCCCGACTCCCTGAGCGTTCCAGCCGTGGCCTTTAGCCTGTTTCTAGCAAATCTCTGGGCAAGTGTGCCAGTGTTCCAGGACTGATTCCGTGGTGCGATGCTCACCTTGGGTGGGTGTCGTAAAGTTGTTTTAATACCGTAACAAATTGAAAAATGAAGACCCAGCAGAAATACAAAAATTAACTGTAGGGCAAAGGAATAATTCGTTATGGAAGACGATGAGGGTCAAAAGATTAACTGCATCCAATTTTGGTAAAGTTGCAAAACTAAAGAAAACCACTTCCACAGCGAACACGGTAAAGGCTCTTCTATATCAGGAATTTTTTGGATCTTTGGCAACTCACTACGGCATACAAAACGAAAGCAGAGCAATTACCCAATTTCAAGAAATTTCTGGATTAGAAGTAACAAGTTGTGGCCTATTTGTAGACCCAAAATATTCATTTTTAGCTGCATCTCCTGATGGATTAGTAAGTGATGACGCCATCATTGAAGTAAAATGCCCTTATAATTCAAGAATGTCAACACCGAAAGAAGCAACTGAAAATGGTGTTATAAAATTTTTGACATTTGATGACAGCGGTGGTCTTCAATTAAAGAATAATGACAATTATATGCACCAAGTACAAGGGCAATTGAACATCGCAAATAAAAAAAAATTTATTTTGTTGTATGCACTCCAAAAGACCTGTTTTATCAAATTATATACAAGGATGAAAATTTCTGGGACAGCCGAGTTCCCAAACTTGTCTCTTTTTACAAAAGTGCACTTTTGCCTGAATTAATCGATTTCCGTAAAGTTAGAGGTCAAGAATTGCGTAAGAAGTATCTTTGAAAATTTTGCGGTTTACCGATACGTATATAGATATTTGTGTTAGTTTCAGTTTGGTGATTTATGATCTGTATTTACCTACTTTCAAAATAATTAATTTTTACATTTTAAATTACTTACTCTAAAACTATATTTCTTTACTAATTCTAAAAATTGTTAAACACAACTTCATTTATATTGTAAAATATTGTTTATATATTGTAATATATAGTATACATTTTATTTGTTTATTGTGCGGAAAATACATATTTATTCGATTATGTCAGAAAGTGATGTTATTTGTTTCGGATATTTGGAAGAAAAGATAACGTTTTCAGTACAGTATAAATTTTTGTCGTGGTTGCTAGGTTACTTAACTTTTCGTCCTAGGCCGAAAAGAAAAAACTACTAATATTCGGACGCTAAAAAATTATGATCAAAGACTCTTTACTTCATGCAGTCGAATAAAATATTATTTAACGAACGTTTAATACGTTATACTATATTTGGTAACACATACTCACATTGAAAATGTAACTCATACTAGCAACGCCCAATCACTATTTATTATTTGCAAAAAATCATTAATCGATGAAATCCGTAATATACATAAAATATGCGTTGTTGAGGATTACGTCTTTACATTAATGCAAAAATAATTATTTTTAACTTTCTTGTCGCCTACATTATTTTACTTGGTTCGGTTTCTTTAAAGACACGTTTATTTATGTTTTATATTATATATTTTTTACAATACTCCCAATCTACTCAAATTTGATTGAAAAGTGTAATATTATTCCATTATATGCTTGAACTAAACCTAAACTCACAATTTAAAAAACCATACTACGTAAGTATCACTATAGAGAGAAGTATTAGTTTCGTAAAACTATAATCTGCCTGCTTATCTCAGCATGAATTCTGTAGTCGGCTTATCTGGGCGCGACGTGTTGCCTACATTCTTTCCTTAAATTGTTCACAGTTTCCCAAATATTTATCAATTCTTGTCAAACCATTGCCATAATTTTATGATCAATTCAAAAGATAAAAAATTTCTCGATATTGATTATGATGGATCAATCATGTATCTATCCATTGCCAGAGAGAATTTTTAATATTTTCAATATTTTGTCATTTTATCAGCATTTATTTACTGAAAACACTTCTAATGTTTTTTAGCCAGAACATAATCAATATTGAGAAATTCCAAAATTCCTTTGTGTCAATGGATAGGTAAGACATACAAGAATTATATAAAATATTCATCATGTTTCCATCTATAGCCTTGGTCTCAAAATAATGGAAATAAGTTGGCACTACATGCAAGAAATTGTGAAGTGTAAATGCCAGCCTGAAGATTCCCACAAAATCTTTTTTTTTCTCTTTTTTTTATTAAGTTATACTTATATACTTTCGTCGAAATAAAGCTATTATTATTATTATATGTGCATTATGACAATCGCATACTCTGCAGTTGTCATTTAATCGTTCTGGGATTGGTTTAAAATTTGAAATGTGAGTTTTCTGATTGATTCTATGACGTCACTTGACAGATGTATACAGTAGTCATTTAAATCAAAATAATTGGGAAATTGTCTCAAATATCTACTAAGCGGATAGTTTACATCTAATTTTGATATTAGAATGATTACAATTAACAATAACAACGCAATACCTACCATAGCAAAGCATCAATTATTATTGTTCCTTATATCAAAACGTTTTGAACTTTGAAGTGCTGGATAAAATTTTATATAGTCTATTGAAATTTATCCGCTTAAAACAAAATTGCGTGGGTAAATTCCAATTTGTCGATTTGTTTATGGAGGTCTGATATCTTATTTAGATATTTTATAATTGGAAATTTAATTCTTGTTAGTTTTATTTTTAGTTGATTGATTGGTCGAGTAAATTTGGAATCTCTCTGTATGTTCGTGGAATGAATTTCTTTTGGTTGAGTAACTGGTTGTGCTGTAATTTTGATCTGAATGCCTGTTTTTCTTATGGGAATTTTGGGATGTGCCTTTTTGTGATTTTGTAGTAGATTGGTCTTGGAGGTTTGGTATTTTGGTTGCACAAGTTATCGATGTTATTGGGTGATATCAAAAACAGTAGTAACCAGTGTTTCTCCGTCCTTATTCTAGTTTGTTAGTTTGATTATGTGGTTTTTGTAGTGGAGGTTGTGCTTGAGTTTTTCTTTTTGCCTTTTCCTGTTGGGGTGCTGACTTTGATGTGGGTGTGATGGTGATGTGTTTGGGAGAGTTTGTTCTTGCGGGATTTATAAGCCTTTTTCTAGTTTGATTGGCGTGTTTTGTTTGATCGCTTCTCTCCTTTTCATTTAGGGCGTTGAATATGATATTGGTTCGATGTTGGTGTGTTTGAGGGATTCCCGTATACGGGTTTTTAGGTCACTCAGGCCATCTTCCTAGTTTGGGTTGGCATGAAGTTCTTCAATTGGCTCTTTAATTTTCTACTGGTTTGTTGATAATATGGTGGTTTTTTGTTGGTGTGTTTGGCAGATTGGCTCTGCAGTTTTTTAGGCCTTTCAAACCCATCCTCCTAGTTGGCTTGGCGTAGCTATTATTTGTTAGCTCTTTCATTTCATTGTCTTTCTTCCACTTTTAGATTGATGTTTAGATATTGGTTTGTTGTGGATGTGTTTATGGATTTTGCTTTTGCAAATTTTCATCTCTGCCCATTTTCTAGTTGGCGTAACGCAATTTTTATATGTTGCGTCCTGCGCTCTTATCCGTTGGTTTTCCTTTATCTTTTCCTTCGTTTCTGATGAGGTTCTATTACACTTGGTAGGTAGATTGAAGATTTTTTTAGACAGCCGGAGTATTTTTGGATGCCTTTTGGGTTTTGGTCGTGACGTTCTAAGTTGTCGTTTAGGTATTGAGCAGCTGTTATCGAGATTTTGTTTTGTGGTGGTTCTTTCAGTGACTCTTGATGGTGCCCTCGAAAATGGGGGGGGGGATTCCTGTTGCCGTGTTGCCTTTCAGATATGTTTGGAGGGCGGCTTCGGTGGCGTCATGTCGGCAGCATATCTGTGATTGTACTTTAAGTTTCTCGTGGGTCATTTTGAAACACAGTGCGGACGCTTCACGTGTATGCGGTTTATGAGCTTTGGGCACTTATATTAGACAAATACGTCCGCGTTCTTGCGACGGTTTGTTTATTACAGGATTGCTAGCCGTCCTGGCCAAATTGAACACGATTTTTTTCTCAAGACATTGTCCCTTCCTTCAAGTACTGCGTTAACATTATAAGGTTTGGCTAATCTCTCAAAATTAAAAACCTAACGTAGCTACTTGAATACAATTGCCTGCCGATCAGCTCAGTTACGGAGACGGCGTGCACAGCTCTTTAAAATATGCAAAACGGGCGCCAACGGTATTTTTAACAAATAAGCAAGTGTATCCAGGCATCATAACGGGAATACGTACACTCAAGTAGCACAGTAAATCTGAAAAAGAAGCTCAACTCAACTACAGGTCGCAGTAACAAATAAAGGCATAGATCATATAACAGAGTATAATTTCAATAAAAGGTCATGATACAGAAAGTTACATAGATCAGAATATTTCCAAAGGTTCAGCATCATATTATCCAAAGCAAATTACACAGACGCAATACAATTAGCAAAATACACGAACGCAATACTCACAGTTAATCACAATATTTCCGCAACACTAAGATTGCCCATATCAACCGGTTTACTCAGCAGGCGGCGCTAACATCAGATGTTTAAGCTGGTGGTTTAGTGCAATTCGCATCGCGGCGGCAAGGGCAGAAATGTGACCAGGAGAAATACCTCCCGAATCGGGTTTGTGTTGTTATTTCCCGTATACTCTGGTGTCCTATTTGGATACAGTTTTCTTAGTTTCAAAAATTTGTTGAAATTTGTCTTTCTGTTAAGGAAGGAGTTGTTACTTGTAAAAAGTGTAATTAACATTAGAATTTATTTTGTGCATAATTCTTGGCTGTGTAAAGTCTCCTTATTTGAACGCGGTCGTCGTGTAAATACAGTTTTAGCTTTTAAGTGGTAATCTGTTTTACCGGCAGACGTGAGCAACTGTTTCACACAATTCCTTATGTTTCGTTTGTTTTTTTCTTACAACATGCACGTGATTGTGCTCCAAGTTTTATCTCTCAGCTGCAGGTATTTTGGACTATTATTTGTGGAATCTTCGCTTTGATGCGGTGTATGGGCCTTAGGCACTTATATGGGGCAATTACGTTTGCGCTCTTGAGACGGTTTATTTATCACAGTATGGCTCGCCGTTCTGGCTAGATTCCAGTATTACAGGGTGAGTGAAAATTTCAATTTTGGTATCGTAATACATATTAGTTGAACTTCGTCCGGCATTTCTAGCGTCACCTGCTAGTTAGAAATCATCAGCGATTTTGCTTTGTTGAGAATTTCCTTCCAGACGTCACCCAGGGGTTGTGGAATCTTCTGCGATTTCTCCTACTTTTGCGGCCCTCTGCTTCTAGGAGTTGGTTTTGATCCCCCTCGCCTAAGTGCTTTGCCATGGCGTTTGCTGGCGTCTTTCACCTGCAGCATCCGCTTCGAGTCTGTTTAGGGGTCATTTAATTTACCTCCGGCAGAAACGCGAGGCTCTCAAATAAGTAGCATACGATCTAATGATCTATTTAATGATATTTGTACCGCAAACACTGTGAAAGAAATTGAAGCTGTTATTAATATGTAATTGTTCATTTTACTGGTTTAATATTAGATTGCGTATTGAATTGTGCCAATCACTGCTATGTTAGCGTTAATTTGGAATGCACCTTTCGAGTAGTAGTAGTAATAGTTGTGGAGAGACCGAACTCTAGTAAGTAAACCACTATACTTCGGTTTTGCAAACCCATGCCATCCCCTCAACCAATCTCTTCAATGAGCCATTTTTCCTGCTTAAACCTTCCTGATTTTCTAATGAAGATCAAGATATCGGCCCAGGGTAGCTCTTCCATTCGAAGCGTAGCTGCTCCAGTGGTCTTAAGCCCTACAACTCAACTCTGATAGCATTGCCATAGTAATGGACATTTTACTAAAGCTCAGGGTGAGGTATTTTATATAACTGCAAGGCTAAAACTTGAATTTGATAGAATGAGGGCATTTGTAAAGAGATGCCATTAATAGCAGTATAATTAAATAAAGAACGCAATAAGCAAAGCTCAAGTCTCACAGGGATCTAAGTTGAATGTAAGATCAATTTAAAATAAGAAGTTTGTGCAAAGGTAATAGCCGAACTATTAATTCCAAAAAGGTTGGCAAAGGGAAGGAAATGAAGCGTATAATTCAAGTTAAGTTAAACAGTGAAATATTTGACAGGGTTTTAAAAGAAAGGTATGAGAAGCTAGATAAGCTAATGAACGTTGGAACGAGCAGCTAAGAAGGCAGGAATTAAGGCATTTAATGAAAATTGTAAGAATCAGCAAGCCAGAGTAAAAAAAGCAACGAAAAGTAAACACAGCAGATGGACCAAAAATTGTGTGGAAAACCAAACAGGGGAATTCAAAGGACGCCTTGGTGCAGAAAATACTCTAATAAAAAATTAATCAGTGCAGTGACGTGTGTGAACATTTAACAGCATTTTAAATAAACGTGCAGTGGCGAAAAGACACGGTTAACTATTTATAAATGTAGACAATAATACTAAGAATAAGAATTTTGTAAATAGTTTTAGTTATAGTCAAATTTAGTGTTATAAGTAATTATTTTAAAGTTGGTTCATATCCGTTTCTTATTTAATATTTAACTTTTGTTTATAGCGGATATTTGGGGAGAGAAATTAATTATAAATTGACATGTTGAAAATGTACTCCATTTAAATCAAATTTTCACTTAATAAATAAAATTGTATCAACATAAAAAGTATACCAGTTTATTGAGTACATGTTCGTGGTCATGTGGGAGTATTTGTATCAATTTCCGACACAAAAAGTTGAAAAGATTTCCGAGCCCAGTGTACATAACCTCGAAGCTGCGGCAGACCAAGTCCGATCTCTGCGTGGAGGAAAGCAAGCAGATACAACCCAGAGGGGAAGACTTCAGAACATCGAGCAGCCCCGTGAGTACGTGTGTCAGGAGTTGCAGCAGGATCCGGTCCATAGCAGCCCCAAGAACTATATCAGCGTCGCTTTCGAGCTCCCGATACAAGATCGGTGAAAGCAGGTACTGTTTTAACTTAAAACTAGCTACGTCAGGCCCGCGAAAGTTATGCATGTGTAAAAAAAGTCATACTCAAGACAATCCAAGCGTTTTCCGTTGCTGTAATGTAAATGCAGCTTGTAACATGGGCCCAGTCCATAATTTGAGGTTAGGAGGAAGTTGAATCCAAAGATACGCCAAGAAAAACAATTGGGAAATTGGCGCGCGTCCCTTCGACGAACGCTAGAAAACAAATGACAATTAATGCCGCGAAAACAGCCGAATTTAAATAATTACCGGTGGAACTTTGATGAATTTTCACATTTTTTTAATTCACTGTCAGCAATCTTGCCAGAGGGATTCATTTTGGAGTAGCGTTTGACCTAATTTTGAGTATTTGCTTGTGCGCAGTTGAGCGAAGACGAAATACAGATCCATACTCAATTAATTTAAGAATTACACATTCAGCCAGGAACCTAACCGAGATTGAGTGATTGCTTTACTGAATTGAGCTAGCGATTAATTATCAATATTTGCAGATAAATGAAATATGATACAGGACATATAACCATTTATTTCAACGAGTTAATAAAATACAACTCACTTTTAATCTACCTAGAATTTTACAGTACAAATAAATTATTTTGCATTTTGGTTCTTAATCAATATTTATTTAATTAAATCGATTAAACAACCATATCATTGCAATACATCAGTCGCAGATACGCCGCCCATTCCTCTTTGTAGTGAAAGGAATTTTTCTCATCCCTCCCACATCTCGGGCAAACGGAATCTTTTGCTATTCCTATGAGTGCTAGGTGTCTCTTTAATTTACAGTAGCCTGTCAAGATTCCTATCAAAAGATTTGTGGTTCCCCGGCACCTTCCCATTAGCGAGACCTTTTTTTTAATCAAATCCTGCTATAGTGAATTTTTTTTGTCGATAGCTCCTACACCTTTTCCACTTTTCCTCACTGGTCTTATAGGCCCACTCGGTTAAAGTTGCTAAGATCTGCTGCCTTGTTATACCTAGAAGGGGTTTCCGTTCAAAACAAGTTTTCTCTGCTCCGAGTTTAGCTAGCTCATCTGACTTCTCGTTGCCTTCTACTCCCGTGTGTCCCGGGACCTAAACGACCTTATTCCTGGACAAGAGCGTATCTTATCCTGGCCGAGAAGATTGCTTTTAGTGAAGCTTGGCTATCAGAACAAATATAATTTTTTTGCTCCGGCGATGTCCTAACCTCGTTCTTTGTTGCCACCGATAGGATGGCATAAACTTCTGCTTCAAATACCGTGGTAATCTGTCTAAAGCATAGCTTTCTTGTACCCATCGGCCTTCCATATAAATTTCTGCTTCAGGGGATTGCCTTTCCGCTACTCGAGAACCGTCCGTGTAGCATATCAAGACATTGGGCGGGAGCTTAACTCTTTTTCGCTCCCATTCTTCCCTTGTTGGAGTAGTGAGAAAGCATCCTTTTTTTTAACTTTAGCCGGTCCTCTGCTTCGGTTGCCCTGTAGGCTGAGGATATTTCTCTAGCCACCACATCAGCGATCATTGGGTGGCCCGTGCGAACTCCCTGATCATTCCAAAGCCCCGTATCGCGCATTCTGAGGTGCATAGTCACGGCGTCTCT
Organism: Agriotes lineatus; assembly: GCA_940337035.1. Lineage (NCBI taxonomy): Eukaryota > Metazoa > Arthropoda > Insecta > Coleoptera > Elateridae > Agriotes > Agriotes lineatus. The sequence goes on from CALNHX010000807.1 coordinate 277,307, forward strand.
CTTTATACAAGTGTTAAGGCCCGGGAGTCCCAATATTACCTTGTGTGTGGTTGTTGGGGTTGTCTCCATTGCCCCTGTAATTCCAAAACAGTCGGACCTTTGCCAATCTTACGGAAATGATGCGGCGCTTTATACTAGGCCACCAGACCACTGAACTGCATTTAACTTGGCCTTATTACAAATGTGTAGACCCAGTGTAGAATCTTGGGGTTTATCCCCCAGTTTCTGCTTATCGCTCTGCGCAACTGCCATAAGGTCGCTATCGACTTGTCCACAGTCCTGTTGACATGCGCCCCCAATTTAGTTTGCTATTAAGGATTACCCCCAGGTACTTGATTTATTGCACTAGTGCAAGTGGTTTTCTGTACATTAAGGGTATCCTCAGACGGTGAAGTTTTCTTATTTTTGTCAAAAGAATGATTTCAGTCCTTAGTGGGTTGACCGGCAGACCTTTCTCTTCACGTCATCTCTCAATAATCCTGCAGGCTACCTGCATTCTACCGCAGACGACGTTTAGGAACCTGCCAGTTACAAATATAAGTCCATTATCTGCGTATGCTTGCACATAGAAACCCTCTGCCGCATCCCAGTAGACCGTTCATTATAAGGCACCATAAGTGAGGTGAGAGGCAGCTGCCTTGCGGGCAACCTCCCGTCACTCTGGCACTCACTGAACAATCTCCTAGGTTCACCTTTCGAGTAAGTAACGCTTAATCGAAAATGATAGAATTTCTGTACTGGTTACTATAGGCAGCGTTGTTCAATAAATTTAATGTAATGTTTGTACCATTCATTGTCTGATTTATGCTATCTTTCGTATTTCAGATATTGTGTTATTTCCTGCTGCGATTAAACTCAGTTTATCAGTTTTAGACTTATCTGATTATATTTGTTGTAATTGAAAAACTTGTTGGCGCTCATTTTGTAACGATTGTTCGTGTGAAGGGTGCTCTAAGAACAGATTTTTATTATTTTTACTATTGTACAAACTTAAAGCGGTTTCTTAAAAATTGTTTATACAAGAAAACTCATAAAATAAAATAATACGGATGACTCCAACTGATAATCGGTTCTGGTATCGGGACGGTCCTAGGAGCACTGCGCCGGCTGATATGAGGTGTTGTCCCTGGCCCTACGATTCAGGTTGCTGTAATCAGAACAAAATTAAATAATCTAGTTTCGACTTGTTAATCCAGATATTGTACTGATAGAGCCGGATTAGGCCAGCCGTAATGATTCTAGGTTAATTAACGGAGGTTTAAGACTGATACAAGTCGAGCGCTGCTCTATGTTAGCAAATATGAATGTAATTTTATAGCTCGGGCGTGACCTTACTGCGGCCCGTTCTCGTCGACCTCCAACCGGGAAATCTGGGGCCCTTGGGCTATGTTTGACTTGCAATTCGAATATTTATCGAGCTCGCGCTCCGTGGCTTTTCAACTCAATTTTTAGGTTGTTTTGCGCCTCGGGCTAACGGATCTTCTACGACGGGGTGTCGGAGAGAATTATTTATTAACAGCATGGTTTTACGGGATTTAGGACAGGTACTCGGGTCAGGCCTTTTTTTAGGGCAGCAAGCATTGATAGGACAAGCCGGGGTTAATAAGACAGGTTATCCCTTCGCAAGACTTACCATAGCGCTGGGATTAATAAGACAGGGGGAGTTTGGATTTGCTTCTGCAGTTTCAATAACATAGGCAAGGGTGGGTTCTGATCAGGTAAGGATAGCTCAAGCAGTTCGACCTCTTCATTAGGAGCTGGGAATCGAACTTACCGGGACTGGAAAGGACAGGTTGTTCGGGACAGGATTCTAGTTCTGGCAGACAGGTAACTAGATTGGTAGAGCCCTTTTGGACTTGAGAACCCAAGAGTCTCTGGCTGGGGCTCAGGTGCTGGTCTGAAGGAGAATCGGAATAAATTTGTCTTTGGACTGAGCGGGCGTCTCCTTTTATGCGCCTTCGAGCCTGTGGACCTGGTCAATCTAGAGTGGGGTTAAAACATACGAGTCAAGTGGGAGCCGGAGAGTAGGGATGCGTAGATCGGGTAACGCGGCGAAGCTTGCGGAACCCGTCGGCTTCACACCTGCATGATATTGAATTATCAACAGCATCTAGCGAAGGCATTCTTTGAGTTTCTGTTACTCTCCGCCTGACTCCAAATGTTCGCGCGGCATACATTTTTGTGGCGTGATAGCGTCTACTAATTGCCAACGAAATTAAACATTTTGAAAACAATTTGGAAGCACGCGAAACGTCACAATTTTATTTAGTAATTACATCATTTAAAGAACTGCACGCCATCTCCACTGGCGGGCTCTCTAATATATCCTCGTAGCGTTGCAATATTTGAAAGTATTTAGGGAAATTATAGTGAACACATTAGCTACACTAATTTTTGACAGAATGAAATATATTTTTTGACGTAATACAAATCAACCTAGTCATAATTGAAGATGCTTATGAAATTTCTTTATGCGTTCGATACCGTCATTATACTTTCGATGCGGCTGTTTTTTATTTTATAATCGTCAAGTTTTAACATTGATTATTTTCTTCATCACTTCTAATAATGCAGAAGACTAAAAGCCGTGTTTACACAACTAAAAGTACTATGGTTGCGTTCCACCATTTCTATTTTCGGGATTTTGTAAACAAACTTCCCTTAACTTTTAATAGCGATATTATCACAGAAAACAATTATTTATTATGCATATTTCTTGTGTTTTTTAAAACTATTGACTCAGCTTCGAAGGCAAGTCCACTTTGGTTAATTTTCATATCTGCTTATTGAACGCAACCAAGCAACGAAATCCAAGCCGTACGTTTAACATAGTGTAAAAACGACTCCAACGTTAACGCTACATCATCGCTACATAACCTATATTTCTGCAAATTTTTATGCTTGCCCTCTTCGCCCAGTAAAATGAAACAAGCTGGTAAATCATAGCGGAGAGCGGCAACGACGACAGCAGCAAATCAAAAAACTTCATGCAGAAAAAGCCATCCATGAATGCAAGTGGGCAAAAGAAGTAACTCAAACCCAACAGGTAAATCATGCTGTTATGGCAACTTATGACCGATGTCACAAAATAGTTAACAAACATGCCTTTTCATTTCAATCTTGCTCTACGTAAGAATGATACTATCTAAAAATGTTGTATTTTAGGTTCCGAGTTAGATATGAGCATGTCCATCGAAGAATGCCGCAAACTCGAAAATGATACTAATAAGCAAGCAAATTCTGCTGCGTGGTACCAATACAGAGCTGGTCGAATTACGGCTTCAAAATTTAAAGGCGTTCACAGAACAAAACTGGAAAAACCATCCCTGTCCTTGATACGTTCAGTATGTTATCCCTTAGCAACTCGCTTTAAGACGACGGCTACAGTTTATGGTTGTGAACATGAAAAGAAAGCCCTACAAGCTTACACTAATAAGATGGAGAAAACAAAAACTAGAAGTCGCCTATTGCACGAAACGTGAAACTCTATTGGGCGAGACTCTTGTAATTTTATAATCGTTAGCACGTAACACTTGAAAACGCGCATGCATTCATGCAAGTGGGCAAAAGAAGTAACTCAAACCCAACAGGTAAATCATGCTGTTATGGCAACTTATGACCGATGTCACAAAATAGTTAACAAACATGCCTTTTCATTTCAATCTTGCTCTACGTAAGAATGATACTATCTAAAAATGTTGTATTTTAGGTTCCGAGTTAGATATGAGCATGTCCATCGAAGAATGCCGCAAACTCGAAAATGATACTAATAAGCAAGCAAATTCTGCTGCGTGGTACCAATACAGAGCTGGTCGAATTACGGCTTCAAAATTTAAAGGCGTTCACAGAACAAAACTGGAAAAACCATCCCTGTCCTTGATACGTTCAGTATGTTATCCCTTAGCAACTCGCTTTAAGACGACGGCTACAGTTTATGGTTGTGAACATGAAAAGAAAGCCCTACAAGCTTACACTAATAAGATGGAGAAAACAAAAACTAGAAGTCGCCTATTGCACGAAACGTGAAACTCTATTGGGCGAGACTCTTGTAATTTTATAATCGTTAGCACGTAACACTTGAAAACGCGCATGCATTCATGCAAGTGGGCAAAAGAAGTAACTCAAACCCAACAGGTAAATCATGCTGTTATGGCAACTTATGACCGATGTCACAAAATAGTTAACAAACATGCCTTTTCATTTCAATCTTGCTCTACGTAAGAATGATACTATCTAAAAATGTTGTATTTTAGGTTCCGAGTTAGATATGAGCATGTCCATCGAAGAATGCCGCAAACTCGAAAATGATACTAATAAGCAAGCAAATTCTGCTGCGTGGTACCAATACAGAGCTGGTCGAATTACGGCTTCAAAATTTAAAGGCGTTCACAGAACAAAACTGGAAAAACCATCCCTGTCCTTGATACGTTCAGTATGTTATCCCTTAGCAACTCGCTTTAAGACGACGGCTACAGTTTATGGTTGTGAACATGAAAAGAAAGCCCTACAAGCTTACACTAATAAGATGGAGAAAACAAAAACTAGAAGTCGCCTATTGCACGAAACGTGAAACTCTATTGGGCGAGACTCTTGTAATTTTATAATCGTTAGCACGTAACACTTGAAAACGCGCATGCATTCATGCAAGTGGGCAACAGAAGTAACTCAAACCCAACAGGTAAATCATGCTGTTATGGCAACTTATGACCGATGTCACAAAATAGTTAACAAACATGCCTTTTCATTTCAATCTTGCTCTACGTAAGAATGATACTATCTAAAAATGTTGTATTTTAGGTTCCGAGTTAGATATGAGCATGTCCATCGAAGAATGCCGCAAACTCGAAAATGATACTAATAAGCAAGCAAATTCTGCTGCGTGGTACCAATACAGAGCTGGTCGAATTACGGCTTCAAAATTTAAAGGCGTTCACAGAACAAAACTGGAAAAACCATCCCTGTCCTTGATACGTTCAGTATGTTATCCCTTAGCAACTCGCTTTAAGACGACGGCTACAGTTTATGGTTGTGAACATGAAAAGAAAGCCCTACAAGCTTACACTAATAAGATGGAGAAAACAAAAACTAGAAGTCGCCTATTGCACGAAACGTGAAACTCTATTGGGCGAGACTCTTGTAATTTTATAATCGTTAGCACGTAACACTTGAAAACGCGCATGCATTCATGCAAGTGGGCAAAAGAAGTAACTCAAACCCAACAGGTAAATCATGCTGTTATGGCAACTTATGACCGATGTCACAAAATAGTTAACAAACATGCCTTTTCATTTCAATCTTGCTCTACGTAAGAATGATACTATCTAAAAATGTTGTATTTTAGGTTCCGAGTTAGATATGAGCATGTCCATCGAAGAATGCCGCAAACTCGAAAATGATACTAATAAGCAAGCAAATTCTGCTGCGTGGTACCAATACAG